>QYAJ01000101.1:0-107478 GCA_003988865.1 Phialocephala sp. D728
CTGAGATTTTACTTTGATAATAAGGTCTACGGTTAAATGTCGGGTGAACATTAGGTGCACATGAGCTCATGTGCACGTCCACCGGACCTACCCACTGGCCAAGATGTGAGGCTCGTTGGCGACCATGCATTTCGCGAGGCTAAATTGTTAGGTTTCCAGGCCTGAGGCCGCGGGTTTGTTGTGTGCTTGCGTCCTGTTTACGGGTAGTCCTAGTAGACTGCGAGAGCCGTAACCTTTAACGGGCCGTAAGACGTGACCTCGGGAGCGTACCCGTGACAGATCCAAAATTGTTCCAGCAGGAACCCTGTAAGGGAGCAGAAACGGATTCCCGGGGAAAATTCAGCAAGGAAACTGTAGCCGCAGCACACAGGAGGCCAAAATGTGTTCCACAGTATGGTGCTCAGGATGCTCAGGATGCTCAGGCTCTGCTCAGGTACACTCACCTTCGGCTTAGGTATGCTCACCTTCAACTCAAGTTAAAGCACCAGCTACTCACGTCCAGAGACTGAAACGGAACTAGCGAGGATGGGATTAGAGTCTGACTTTCGTGGTAGCTTTTTGTATGGATCACGGATTACTTATGATTCACGTCTGCTAGATATGTTGGACTGAAACTCCAATTCGTCATCACATAGATTCAATCACTTCATTAATGGGTTTAACTTCTTAATGAAATCTCAAGACTATTCCAGGAAGTGAGAAAGCTGGGTGTAAGATCCATTGACCATGGGTCTCTATGGCAAGAGAGAACTTATCTGGCTAGCTTACATGAATTAGACAAACGCAAGTAGAATCGTATAGCCCCTAGTCACACACTCATTCTGCTAAGCCCAATAGCCCCATTTCATCCACAACTTCGAACTCAACCCGGCTAAGCATATCCGGATCGAATTTTGAGAACATCGTCGGACCTTTCGACTGATAATGCTCGAAGAAGATTGAAAAGAAAGAGTTGAGATCATCCGTCATAAGAGGTATTGGAGAACGATCGACAAGCAAAAGACGTTTGACGTTGGTGAAGATCTCAACTGCTCTATAAAGAGTCCTGTAGTCGACGGTGCTCGTCCACATGGTTGCTGATGTGTTTCTCACACACGGCAGCAAGATGGCCAGATTCACAATGCTTTGAAGATCCCAATTTCCACAAGGCTGTGAGCCGAGACCCAAGAACGAACGAGCAGCATTACAGTCTAGGAAATAGAGTGTGTCTCTTTTGGGATCCAAGAAAATGGGACGCGGGAGTCGCTCGGCGAAGTAGATGCCGTAGTGG
The DNA here is from genome assembly GCA_003988865.1 of Phialocephala sp. D728. Taxonomy (NCBI): domain Eukaryota; kingdom Fungi; phylum Ascomycota; class Leotiomycetes; order Helotiales; family Mollisiaceae; genus Phialocephala; species Phialocephala sp. D728. The sequence goes on from QYAJ01000101.1 coordinate 1,271, forward strand.
TCTTTCACAGCTGCGTGGGACTCTTTGCATGCGTAGTATAGTGGATCAGCTGCGTTCAGATTCCCTTGAGCAGCTATTCTGTTGTCTGAGTCGTCCCCTGGACCGTTGATAGAAATTGTGATTATCCCGAGACCAGGAAGAAACCCATCGTTGTCCGAAGTGTTGTTCGAAGTGTTGCTTGATATTGTAATGATTCGAGGACACGGAAGTGCGTGCATCCATACCATCCATCGGAGCTCCAGCGGCAGCTTAGGAAAGAAGGTGAAAGACATGGCGATGGTTCGATTTCAGAAAGTGATTTGGTCTTGATTTCAAAGATAGAGTAAAGGATTTTATAGTACAACCAGTAGAGGTTCGTTGTGAATGGGTGAAGAACAACGCTCATAGTTCTCACTATAGGAAACAAGATATGAATCACTTGACCTATGAGGCAAACATGAATGATGAGGATGATTGGCACCCGAGAAAAATATTGGCAACTAATGAAATGCATCATTCATTTGTATGCTTAATGAAATTCCATGCCCACAAGTGGATGCAAGATCTTACAACCCACGCTCGCATAAAGCACGCTGCATAACACTGCCCCCAATGTCCAAAAGTACTGTCCTCGTTGTCAGTTGACTAAGAGTCATTGTTATAACCACCGAAAACTCTCGGTAAATACACTGGCTCAGCCATAGTATTGATCTCGGACCGGTCAAGCACCCCTTTATCGTAGCTCTCGGGAAGGAAATAATCTCCTGCAGCATGCAAGAACTCGACCATTATTTCCATCTTCTCTTCACTCAGTGATGCCCCCCAAAACGAATGTAAGATATTTGGGATTTGCGAATTGTGTGGTGAGCTGGTAGAAATACTTAGAACGTGAAAGAGTGGCTGGGACGAAGTTGATAGGACCTTTGATAGCTAAATTTTGCAGAGACTGAAAGAGGTTGCTTAGAGGCTACATTGCGCTAGCTGACCACCGCGTCATAGTCTGCGAAATAAAGAATGTCCAAGTAGCCGCTGATGAATACAAAAGACCGAAGTCGGAAGAGAGGGTATAATGTTTAGTTTTCGCAAACAACCTCATTTGACTCTTTACAGGTCATGTAGAGAGCAGTGAGTTTTTCCTTATCGAGCTAACAGTAAGGTCTCGCTCTCAAAAGCAGCAATGACAACTCCCGCAGTGAGTACATCTATTCCTCAAAATCCATGCAAGCTTTTCTGTCCCTCAGGAGGAGTGTACGAGAAAGTCTGACCGACGCACAACCTTGAACTTCAGCTTGTCAAGCAGTTTCTCATCATAGTCATCCTGAAGCAGCTCTTCTCCAACTACACAATAGTTGGCTCGAAATTCTAGAAGCAACTGATTCACAAATTTTTCATCAAACTCCTCCTGGTGTTTTGAAATGAACATCACCTCCTTGACCGCTCCTGAAAAAGTGATTACCAGATAGTGCGACTCCGCTATCAGCGGAGAGATGCTATATTGACCGTTCCGAGCCGAGCCTAGGGGAAGCTGCAAAGCTAGTTTTTTCACTGTGCGTAAATTAGAATCCGTCAAGGGACTCTCGGCAACTTGCAAGAAGTACACTAAGTAATATGTAGGCAGGTAGAGAGTATCGATGTTGACGTCGAACCAAACGGGACGCCCCCGAAATCGATCTCGGAAGTAGCCTCCGTAGTACTCTTGCAACGTGTTGCGAGACTCTTTGCAAGTGAAGTAAAGGGCGTCGAGTGCGTTGGTGTCGGAAGCATGCGCTACAAGACCTTCCGCATTTGGACAGCTGGTATGGGAGACTCGTGCTATGAGTTCTGGAGGCGCGTGCGAGTCTGTGGTGTAGAATATCGTAATGACTCTTGGTTCTGGCAGAGCCGACGCCTAGATCCTTTGGCGAAGCTCAAGTGGAAGTTTTGGAAAAGAGGTGAATGACATGATGGTTGAGGACTAGGCTTGCTAGAAATTGATGTATGAGGGTTGGAAGATTTGTCGATTGGCTATCAAAGATATTTTGTTCGATAGCTGAGAGGTCAGAAAGATGTTTATAAAGGAATGCACAAGCTTTACGGATAAAGAAGAACAGCGACAAACAGTTGAAAATAGGAAACTATTCGAATCATTCGGTGGCTGTGGTCAAACAACGACGTTATTTGCCCAAGTACACCTTCTCAACCACCAACAACAGATCAAATATTTCTCCCTTCAAGGATGCTCGATCAATCCATCATTTTCAGCGTATCCTTTTATGCTGCTATTGAGGCAAGGCATTCATAGCCAAAGGGAAGATGTAGCCATCGAATGTAGTTTCTTACTCTTAAAGGTACCAGAACAGGCTTTCATACCCCGCAGCAAACACGCCTTCGCTCAAGGCCCATGAAATCCCTGCCTACTCAAGGCGACCTTGAACCTTTGGCACTCCTGAGCTTCACGCTGTCGATCATCGCACCATCGTAAGCCGCAATACTCTGTTCCGCAGCAAAACGTTCACCAAACCACCGAATTTTCGCGCGAAACTCCCGGAAGAGCCGATCCAAGTCCGCTTGAGGAACTTCTTCTTCTTCATCAAAACAAGCCTGTGTCCAACACGAACGTAATCTACTTGAGGTCGCTGAAACTCATCGGTAATCGGTACCAATGTTCGTTGGACACTAGGTGCTCGAGGCCGAGGTTGAGGGCGTATAATGGTCCTGGTCCAGGCCCAGAGATTTGAAACGGGGCCCAGATAGCGGGGTTTCTGGCGAAGTGGGAATTGGAAGCATGGGAGCGGACATAAAGACAAGGATAAACGAACCGTTTTAGTGTCAACCCGTCGGTAATGTAAAGGGTGTCGATTTTTCTGTCGAACCAAAAAAAAAACGTTCAATTGAGTTATGGTAATAGCGATCATAAAAGGGTCGCGAGACTCTCTACAGGTGTAATAGAGGGTAGAAATGGCGCTGGCGTTCAAAGTATATACTCGAACGCTAGGGAAATGGTATCGTAACTCGATGATGCGGGGACCGGGAAGTGCGAACTCCCATATCATGAGGCGAAGTTCTGGTGGGAGTTCAGAGAATAATGTGAAAGACATAATATTTAATCGAGTTACGAAGATTTTGTGGTAAGGTTGCCGACGTGCTTGAGAATGAAAATGCCTGGTGCCCTAAATGACGAAGAAACAGAACTTATAAGTAGATTTGTGATTTGTCAATGAAGTTTGTAAAGGCTCTGAATGTATCATCTAAGAAGTTGGCATTCAACGAGTGGCAACACTTGAACTTGCCACATAGCTTTTCTTCACTTGGTTCTGATGAAAGGAGACGTGGCTCACGTTTTCCTTGTGAACTGCGAAGCGAAGTGAAGCGTCGAAAGAATGTGATATTTATAGCCATGACTGCAGAAATGTGATTAAATAATGATATTTTCAGGATGCGGATGTACTGTAGATGCAACTCACGAGAAGAGTTGTCATTAGTCACACCTTCCAGAACTAGAGCATGGCACCTGCTTCAGACAAAAGGTCTGGTTCCAATTCAACTAAACCGAGATCCAGTCTCTTCACTCATTAACAAAGCAAAATTACATTATCCGGAATATTCAACTGCACATCCATACCGCACAGCTAGCACATCATGGGCTGCCTCAGCTCTAAAACATCTGATCTTGCAAACGGTGGTAGCGATGGCTTTCGTGATACTGACATTCGTCTGAAGGAAAATAGCGCGGACTCTGTCACTCAGAGCGGGAATTCTACACCTGGCCAAAATTCAGAAACCCTAGAACAAGTATGGCCTGCATTGAGAAGCCCTTTGCTGCGGAACAGCTTTGTTTCTGCACCCACCGGCTCGACTGAGCAAAAGTCTTATGAATACCTTTCTCAGAAGTCCTTAATTGTCGCTAAAGCGATCGACTATCAGCTCACTGCTGAAGACGTCGAACGAAAAGTACACGCACTGCGCGCGGAACTAGCAGCACATGACAACGAGAACGCCACCGTTGAAGAGAAGGAATGGTTTATTGAAAAGCGTTGCTGGGAAACTTTGAGTATGTTGTCTATCTATTGCCCTGCGATTGATCTTGTTGCTAATTATCATCAAGTGCCTGCCGAAAATGAATTCCCCGGAAGGAGACCCAATCGATTTAACAAATCCACCCTCAGCCAAGTAGCGAGGGAGGTCGGTATCGAATTTGCATGTAACGGATGCGTTGGAAGTATTGCATTAAAAAAAGATTGTCCTTGGGTTCGCACCGAATCATGCCACGTCCCAATGCACAACACTTTCAAAGTTCGCTTGGGAGACGAGAGGTGGATGACATGTCCAGAGTGTAAGCCGGAAGAGAGTCCAGGAGCCGGTGCTGAAGATCCATTGACATGATGTGACTTGTTAAGATCACAATGTTGGTGGCTGGCCCTTACAATTCTGCAATAAATTGACGGACAAACGCTACATGAAGATACGTGTAGAGCATAAATCAGGAGAAATAGCGCAATAACAGGAGCGTATCATCGACACTGCCTCTATAGCTTTATAGTTTTCGAAGCGCATTAGACAATATTCACTCGAACACTAGCCGCCGTAACTCCCCAGACCTGTGACTTGAAATGATCTCAAGCCACTGCATCAAGCAAGTCAGCTGTCGGCACTTTCGGCTTTCCATTAAGACCAGCCTCTGCTTCCCGTAATCATTGACGGCTTCGGGATAAGATTACAGAGCGCTCTTGCTTTGTAACACAACGAAAGAGCGGAGTCAATTCTCAAGGCTTGTTTAATGTCTCTTGTAGCACATCACAAGCAACCGAACGTCAATCCATGAAACGCAAACGTAAATGCGAACACTGGATACATTGCATCACCACAGCACTAGTCTGACATCAACGACGGTTTGTAGTGTGCAAAGCCCAAACCTTTAGCGGCCGGCAGCCCACCAAAAGAGACCCCTGTAGATAAATTGTCAGCACCCCGCTACGCCACCAACTTCATATTTATGCCCCTCTTCGAACCATTCCCATTTGCAATAACACCACAGCCACTATTCTGCAGCAGAAAACCAGGTTCTAGACGCCAATAATTAAGATGCTCTCAACTCCTCTCAATCTGCCGAAGTGGTAAGTCAACTTCCTCGGCTTCAAAACAGCTATACAGTGCTGATACTCTATGGGTACAGGTTAGAAGAGAACTCTCACCTCCTCAAACCACCGATTAATAATTATTGCGTTTACAACGAAGATGTGACCGTAATGGTACGTCTCTTTCCCTCCCTGCTCAACAAATAGCAAAGCTAAGTTAACAACCCTCAGATCGTAGGGGGACCTAACGCCCGGACCGACTACCACATCAACGAAACGGCCGAATGGTTCTACCAATACAAAGGTGCCATGCTCCTGAAAGTCGTCGACAACGGCGAATTCAAAGACATAATCATTCACGAAGGTTGTATGTTCCTTCTCCCGCCAAATACTCCCCACAATCCCGTCCGATTCGCAAACACGGTAGGGATTGTGTTAGAGCAGAAACGGCCGGAGAGTAGCATGGATAGGTTGAGATGGTATTGTGGAAATAAGGAGTGCGGTAAGGTGGTTGATGAGGCGGCGTTCCACTGTACGGATCTCGGGACGCAGGTTAAGGAGGCGGTTAATGGGTTTAGGGATAGTGAGGAGAGGAGGAAGTGTAAGGCTTGTGGGACGATGGCGGAGAGTGCACCGAGGCCGGGGGAGATTGAAGATCCTAATTTGGAGTAGAAATGTATGGTGTCAAGAAAATAGAATGGGTTGCATGGATGGAAGAGGAGCGAGTATGAAGAATAGTATAGGTAGTTGGATTGGACTATGATAAGTTCTCGCCTTTGGAGGTTTTTATGTAGGGTATTCAATGTACAATATTTACGTGAAGTGTTCCCTTCTATGTCTCTGCGAACTTGTAATTGCTCGTTGATTCTTCGACCGCGACCTCGATCTTGGCAGATTCCAATTCCTTGCCTCCGACCTTCAATCCTGCTCGCATGATATCTCCTGGCACAACTGGCCCCACACCCTTTGGTGTCCCGGTCAAGATAATATCTCCCTTCTCCAAGGCCATGACTTTCGAGATATCGCTGATTATTCGTGGAATTTGGAACAACATTAATTCAGTCGAATCAGCTTGTCTGTGCTCGTTGTTGACAGTAAGGTAGAGATCGACTTTGTGCGGGTCTGGAATGTCGGACTTGGGAATAATATCTGAGATTGGGAGGAAAGTGTCGAAGCCCTTCGCAATGTCCCACGGGAGACCCTTCTTCTTCGCCTCGTTTTGAGCATTTCGTGCCGTCATGTCAATGCTTAACGCATAGCCTATTCCCATTAGCTGTTATCCAAACAAGCAATTGAGGAGTATGCATACTCTCAATGGCATCTAAAGCACCCTTCTCATCGGAAGCCTCCAAATCCTTGACCCGCTTCCCCATAATCAACGCCAATTCAACCTCATAATGTAAATCCACACCCTTTGGTCTGATGACTGGCCCATCCCCTTTCAACAGGATACTGCTCGGCGGCTTCAGGAAGAAGAACGGCTGCTTCGGCCTCTGGTTGTTCAATTCCGTAACATGGTCACTGCCCCAAAGAAACATCAGCCTCGTCAAAAATGGGGGTTAGAAAGGAAAAAGAAAAGAACAACATACGCATAATTCCTGCCAATACACACCACCTTGGACGCCTTTTTTAATGATGCCATATTTGCGATTCCACGACGAAAGACGAGGGACATGGTGGGCTAGAAGTGATGAAAACGGTGTTTACCCGTCTTATGTATGAACACGAAATGGTGTTCGCCCTCAGACGAACGAGTCCGTAAACTGGCAAGGATTAGCTTGGGGGCGTCAACGTCCCTCTTGGCAGGTGGGACGTTCGAAAGTGGGGATCCTGGGGTCTCGGAGGAAAACGCGCGAGGTTCCGACCGTCCGCTCGCAGAGAAGCAAATCGGATTCAATCCATCAATCAATCGCAATTCGCAATCAGCCATCAGTCCATCAGCACAAAGGCTTTGTGTCGCAAACGCCTCCCGCAAAGAACCGTTCGACTTTGCGGTATTTTTCGGTTTCTCCTCCTCGTCCTCTTCTTCACGGCTTCACAGCAGCATTAATATCGAGAAAGTGAAGAATGGCAGAAGGTCTCCAGATAGCGCAGGTAATTGCAGATTTGCAGACGCTGCAAAACGCCGTATGTTTGTTCGTTCATTCGTTCAATGTCCCCTCACTTCCTAACTATTATCCCCACCGCCGCGTTTTCGATCCCGAAAAGCAGATCCCCACACTACTTCTCTCCACAATTCCTCTTCCTCTCTTCCTCTTCTCTCTCTATTCACTTCCTTCTTTCTCTCCTTCCACTTTACTTCCACCCTAGTCTAACCATCAGTCATATGCTCTAGGACCCCGCAGCAGCAACCGCTCTCCTAACCGCGAACAAGAATCCCAATCCACAATCCCGCCCCTCACTCTCTGTTCTCTCCTCCAACAATCGGCCAAAATCCTCAACCGCGATTCCCAGAGCCGGAACATTTACCGACTCTCACCCACCACAACAAGCTCGCTTCGATAAACTCGGCCGCAGGATTGTGGTGCCGCGTTCACATACCGGAACCCCTCGTCCACCGTCGTTGCCTAGGAGCGCGAGTAGTTTTAGTAGACTGGGTGGAAATGGAGGGAGTTTGGGGGGAAGTTTGAGTGCGAGTAGGAGCAATAGTGGGGTTGGGACGCCTGTTGAGGAGGTTTGATTTTTTCTCCTTCCTCCCGTGCCCATACTCCTGTCTCTAACACACATAACTGTTGAAGAATAACTAAGAGAATCACGGCTAACAAGCTAAGCTGCAGACACAAGATGAAGACATGAAGCGAGCAAAGACTCTGCTAGAGTTATTTGAGATGAGAGGAAAGTTCAAACAGATGGGAGATACAGGCTTGACGAGAGCGAAGCAGAGAGTTGATAATGTGGTTGAGAAGTACGCGAAGATGGAGTTGGAAGAGAGGGAAAAGGCTGCAAAGGCAAGACAGATGGGTGCTTGAAAATCGGATACCCTGAGGACATGGTGTAATGACTTGGACGACTAAGGTATGGAAACGGAAAGGCAGCAATGGCGTTTGGTATATACCCTATGGTTTGGCAGAATGGCAAAAAGTTGTACTCACAAATAAATTTCTGATAACGTGTTTGAGAAAAGAGTAGGATGAAGAGGTTCGGTTGCTAATTACAAATTCCGTGTTCTTGTCGAGCAAATGCAAGAGGAGACGATATGGAGTACACTTCATCTGAGACTCGTTGGACATGGTCTTCCATCATCCTCATTGATTGCAACCTCGTCCAATTCTCTCTGTATCTCAACGGTCCATTTCACCTCGTGAAGCCGGTGCTGCAACTGCTGGCTCATCTTTCGTTGTCACATCGGTGTAGGAGCAGGTGGAGGTGCTGGGACAGGAAGTCCTGCTGCTTCTGTGAGGCCTTGCACGTCAGGCTCAACTGGCACGCCCTGTGCTATCAATTTCATGGCTTCTTTCGTTGGGCCTGCAAGCCGTCTTCCTACAATAACAGCCAATAGAGGTTTTCTCAGGATAATCCTACGGCTCTTGCGTATGGCTCGTTTACCTTTGTTCACTGCCCTCCTTCTCTTCCCTACTCTCTTAGGTTCGCCCGGAGCGGGCAGGTGTCCAGTTGCGTCCGCAGGAACTCCAGTCACAGCAGGAACGGTTCCAGATAGACCTACAGCGGGTTCTCCTATGTCAACGTTTGGAATTTCCGAAATACTCAGATGTGAAGCATCAAGCCCGCCAGGTGCCTGAAAACCAGCTCCAGTCCCATCAACAGCAGTTTTTCCGACTTTAATGACTGGGACATTCCTAGGTCTGGATGAACCAAAAGGTGCCTGCGAGACGTCTACGTTGCCAACAGCCTCAGGTCCGGAGAAACCTTTGAGATCATAGGTTACGATGTTCTCCGACTGATTGCTTCTTGGACTCATGCAGCACTCTGGGAGCGGTGCGCCTAGTTCAGTGTTCTCCGCATTAGATGCTGGTGCTCCATCATGGGAGATGTTTGTGTTCTCCCGTCGAACCGGAGTCTCCATGGCCGTCACCATAACCGTAGTATATCCACTATTCTCAGCACCGGGACTATCATAAGGATCTGTTGCTCGTCGCACATGATTGCCCTTTTTGAGGTCTTCAGCGAATGGGTCTGAAAAGCGGGATCGAGGGATGAGAGGTTGTCTTTCCGAGGCTATATAGCAGCAAGGACCAGCCTTTGGAGAGTTGATTTCGAGTCGAGGCAGTTCTTGTACATGTGAGCCGCCGGGGCCATCTAGATTGGCCAAGGCCATTGGCGCAGCTGGGTATCCTCCGATTGGAAGATCTGGTTCCTCTTGTATAAGGCCTCGAACACTGGTATTGAAAGACTCGCGACTGATGAATCCGAATTTAGCAATGGCCAAAGGGGAATCCGGAAGTGGAGGAAGGTCGTCATATGATCCTGCATCTGGGCCACAGACCGAGCAATTAATGCTGGGAGGTTCTGGAGGGAGACAGGGATTGATGTCCTGACCAATGTCTTCGCTAGAGCCTTCAGGTGGGGTGGCCAGTCGTGCGTATGGTCTGAGCATCCATTTCCCTCCAGCACTTGTGCTTGATCCGCTCATTGCAACTGCTGGGTTGGCGTATTGAACAGAACGAGGAGGGCAAGATTCCAGCTCGGCGTAGCCAGGCGAGAATGCGAATGTTGGTCGACGCGGGAGAGAGACCCTTCGAACTGGACTATCAAAGTTCTCAAGCTGCTGGGAGCTCGAGTCGGTATGAAGAATCGAGTTAGGCACGGAGGAAGACTTGGAGTGTGGAGAAGCTTTTGATCGATTGATGTCGACGAGGTGAGGGCGCCAGGTCAACCCTCGAAACTCAACCATGCCTAGTGATACATAATAATGGGAAAGACGATGCTAGGAGAGATGAGAGACGAGTGGATGAGAGAGCGACAATGATGCAAAGACGGTGGTGGAAGGGAATGTCTATGGTTACAGTGAAATCATTCAAGATAACAGGAGGCATTTTGGACATTCGCTCCTGCCACCGCTGCTCTTCTAGACATGAAGTCATCGACTCATTGCTTCTGGCTGTGACTTCTTCCTGGATAGCACGATGCATTGTAACACTGGCCTTAACCCCTTCCTCTGGCGCGCTACTTTTCGTAGTTGTAGATGTAGCTTGCTACATGGCGTTCAGTCTCTGCCTGGGAGGTTGTGCAACGATGGCCAGTAGAAACTACAATCGGTATCTCGCATTGCAACTTGTTCAAAAACAGGTGATTTAAACGCAAATAAAGAAACACGCCAGTCCTAGTAAACCTTGAAGAGGACATATGGCTCATGGATTAGTAATTACTTTTAGAAGACGGCTTTACTCATTTTCTCCTTCCTTACTTTAATAACTTCAGCATAAGAACGTTCGTCTGTTTACGATCGATTCCGGTGCCCGAGCCGCTTGCTTTCGGCGTGATGATTTGACGAGAGGATGCATTGATGAAGACTCATTGATGATGGTCTATTAGGAGGACAACAAAATCTTGAAGTCGAAAGAAGTTGGGTTGTGGGATTCAAATCTCGAGTCAGTGATCCCTGTCAAGAAGCGCTAAGCGATTCAGCCACCGTCCACCGCCGTGACGAAATCCGGTGCATGTTTTGAATTCATGAACTTGGTCTTTCGCTCACAACAACACAACTACCGCACGCAGAGTGCGCAACATCATTATAATGGCGACCGGCGTGGATGCGAAGCTTTTGAAATCGACGAAGTTCCCTCCTGAGTTCAGTCAGAAGGTTGACATGAAGAAAGTCAACTTGGAGGTCATGAAGAAGTTCGTGGAATACCCCCAACCCTGGCTTGTGTGCACGAGACTGACTACAATTACTCTCGCAGATGGATTGCTGGCAAGATATCGGAGATCCTCGGCAATGAAGATGACGTCGTGATCGAACTGTGCTTCAATCTCATTGAAGGCTCTCGTTATGTGCGTTCAATATCCGTTTACAAGCATTGCGCCTAGCTAATCTGCGTCACAGCCCGATATTAAGAAACTTCAGATTCAGCTCACGGGATTTCTTGATAAAGACACTGCAAGTTTCTGCAAGGAGCTTTGGAAATTATGTTTAAGTGCTCAGTCAAACCCTCAAGGAGTTCCAAAAGAATTGCTCGAAGCCAAGAAATTAGAGCTCATCCAAGAGAAGGTTTGTACAATGCTAACTGTCTTGAACCCACTCCCTGACAGCGCTCTAGATTGATGCCGAGAAAGCCGCAGAAGAAGCAAGGCGGCGACGAGAAGAAGAGCAACGTCGCGAACGTGAAGTTAATAATGTGAGAATCCGCGAACGAGGTGAACGTGGTCGTCGTGGAGGACGCGGAGGAGATAGCTGGCGAGGTGGGCGAGGAGATAGAGACTTTGATCGTGGGGCAGGACGGGGGTTTGATCGACGAGGACCACGCTATTCGAGATCACCACGCCGTCGAGACTCCAGAGAAAGAGATACATATCGAGGCGCACCAAGGGAATCCGACACCTACGTACCTGCTGGGCGTGGCGGTCGAGGACGCAATGATCGAAGGAGACCTTCTACATCCGAATCCCGATCCCCGTCTGTTTCACGGTCAGAGTCCGGATCCCGCTCTCCACCTCGCCGGCGCCGCCGTTCTCCATCTCCACGTCGCAGGTCCAGGTCACTAGACAGGCGAGGGAATACGTACCGAGGACGCGGAGGTAGAGGCCGGGGAAGGACTCCTGATCATGCACCCCGTCGTCGATCACCTTCTCCTTCATCCTCCCGCTCTCGTTCCCCTAGGCGAACCAAACGCAGAAGGTCAATATCTCCTTCGGTCAGCGTATCTCCACCACCGAGATCTCGCAGATCTCGCCGTAATACAAGCTCGAGATCTAGATCTCCCTCCAGCTCAAGGAGCCGTACACCACGAAGAAGGCTGCCACGCAGCAGAGAAAGGGCAACATCTACCCCAACGCCGGCAACAGATGAGGACATGACTGAAGCCCCTGCAGGCTCTCGTAGAGGTCGTAATGATAGCGAACGTCGGCTAACTCGAGGCAACAGCCGAAGTATCACTCCACCACGCCGCCGTAGAAGTCGCTCCAGAAGTTCAAGCCGAGGAGGAAGGACAAGGAAGCGTCGTCGTTCCATTCAGCGTTATGAACCAGCAAACAAGAGGCGACGAAATACTTCTTCTGTCTCATCACCTGAGAATACTAGGATTAAAATGGCTGATTCTGATGACGAGGGCGACAGGGGCTCACCTAGACGCAATAGTGAAGACAGCAGACGTGCTACCACGGACGATTCCAACGAGGTTGGTAGAGCTTCGTAAAACCAGAGCGGTACTTTCATTTCCGGCAGCACAGTCTTCTTGGATGCTTCCCCGGCTGACATCTGACCCCAGACGAAAGATCCGAGAAGACTAGCAAACGAATTGAGAGAGAGACTGCTCAGGGAGAAGATCAAGAAGATGAGGACTTTAAGTACCGACTCTATGAATGCTCAGGCTAACGCTCGATGAGGACCTTCTTTTCGGTTGCTTTTACGACTCAGCATCTGCATTGCGGGTGTTGGCTGGATACTCTGGTAGCATGCATTTTATTTTGAATTATACTGTGCCTTGCAATGACTTCAGTGACTACAGAGTACAGGTAAGCTCAAATCTGTTACCCTTGAAACTATCTTTTACGTCTTCTGCTTGACTCTGTCATAAATCCTATAAGCTGGAGATACTTCTAGTCTCAGTTCATCAGCATCGAGTACCAATGCCAGCGATAACCCATGGTTCCATTGCCTGTCTTATAACATGATTTGATATACCTCGAACGGTATTCATCCATCTCCCATTCGTGCTCTAGAATGCCATCTTTTCCGATAAGCTCCTGATAAGGAAAATCATCCGTGCCCCATCTGTAAAGCTCCCATGCCTCGTCGCGTCAACCATAAGCAAACATAACAACCACGACATCCCCAACTCAACAATGTCAGAAAATCAACCTCCAGCCCCGAGCGCATCTGCCACATCCGGTAATGCTGATATTCCCGGGCAACCCTTCTACGACAAAACGCGCGCTCACCTCCGGGAGCTCCTCCACAAACGCAAGATCCTAGAACGCAGCCTCGCGGTCCAAGAAGAAACTATCTACAAGAAAGAAACGGATTATTTGGAAGAGACGCCGGGAGGGAATATCATTACAGGGTTCGAGAGCTATACAAAGGGGGTGGTGAGTTCCGGGCCTAGGAGGAGGGGCGGGGTGCAGGAAGTTAATAGGGTTTTTTCGAGGAGTAGTGTTAGTTGGAATGTTAATGCTGTAAGTGCGTCTTTCTACTTGACATAGCATGGACGCGGGACGCTCGAATGGATTTTAGAGGGGTTGTGTTAGTGTTCGTGTTAGCAAGGCTGAGGCTAATGAATTGAGCGTAGGAATCTCCAATGGACACAGCGCAATCGACGCCAGTAGCTGCTATGGCTCCTACGCCTTTATCGACAAGCTTTCTGAAGGATGGTGGAGCATCAAATCATGCTACGCCTACGAGTGCGACGAGTGCTAATAAATCGGGCGGGAAGAAGAATAAGAAGGGTACGAATGGGGATGATAGTGAGACGGATGGGAAGGAGGGAAATAAGAAGATTCGGACAAACTTTGGGGCTGTGAGGAAGTAGGAACCAGGATTGGAGAGGGGTGGGACTGGTGTTAGCATGAAAAATAGGAGGGGCATCAATTGGCGTTTTCCAGGTTGGGTAGGAGGAATTTTTATGGCGTTGGAGGTGGGAGTTACCTGATTGTAGGTACTGTAAGACTTTACGATCTTGGATTGGTGCCATGCGCCTCTGCTCTGTACGCTTACGTCGAGTTACTATGGCTTTGAGCATCTTCACGGGATGAAGAAGCCGACCAGGATGCTAAATTTGACTTCCTGAAGCCACGACTCTTCAAAATTGGCTGAGAGTGTCATTTCTTTCATCTCACATTACAACACAATACTTCAATCCTGCATCTTCTCAAGGCACCTCTTCATCACTGTCATCACCAAAGCCAAAGCTAAAACCGCCACTTGTCTCTTCATCTTTCCCTACAGCTGCGTCCCATTTCCTTTTTTTGCCCTCAGCCTTCTTCTCTAGCTCAGTAAGTGCTTGCTCTAGCAGTTCAGGATGTTCGGTCTGCATTCGTTCAACAAATGTCCCATATGGATCTATAACGTCTTTCTTAAAGCCAGAGACCTGATCTGTCTTATCTCTTAAAAACGACAAAACTCCTGGGAGATGGCTTCGCGGGACAAAGTTCTGGGTAATGGCAATCGAGGCCTCGAGATTGACAACTAGATGCCACCAGCCGCTAGGAACATGCAAAACCTCTCCCTCGTTGCACACTCCTTCAATGCAACCCGGGGTCTTGCGAGCCTCGGCATGAAACCCAAGCAGCCATTCTGCGATGCTCAGAGGGCTCGTGACCTCGCTCTGATCCTCGGACACATAAACTCCTGGCGGTGGAGGACTTGATCCCGCAGAGGGAAACATGATCCAGTACTTCGAGCCTCTCAGGACTGCATTCCACGCACTGGTTGCGTTGGGATCCTTGTGGTAAGTAGACCCACTTCGAGCAGGTCCAATGATCAACCATTTATCGTCTGGTCTCTTGTCTTCTAGTACAGTAAACAAATCTTCACCAAAGCATTCTGGTATCCAGTAAGAAGGATTTGGCTTGTCCTTGCCTATGTTTAGCTCCATTTTCTCGACAAAGCCCCTGTCAAAGAGATAGAGTGGGCTCTCATCGCTGCTACTGTTCATGTAGTCGATATATGATGACAATATCCAATCAACTGCTTCCGCGCGAAATTTGACATCTTTATATTGTTCCAGTAGAGCATCCGTGTCCCAGGTCTTGTAAACTGGCCATTCTCGCACGGGCGTTGTCAAAATGAAAGGCTTGTCACTCCAATTTTTGGAGAATTGACTCGGTGATAGATTTTCGAACCTTGCAATTGCATTAGCTCGAGGGATGTTGGTCGTGTAGGGAGTCAGTGGCGTATGTGTGCATAGGAATGGCCGATAGAGCACATCTGAGAAGACGTTTTCGCAGCGGACTTGAGATAATGGCTCATTGTCGAGGTCAAGGTACGTCGACCGCCATGTTCCGCGCCACTTGAACAAGCTAGACTTCGACTGAGGAGATCTGGAATGTATTAGCTGATATTTCTGCTAACAAACCCGAAGACAATATGAGCATTGAATCAAAGCCTTCCGTGGGATCAGCCTTCGGATGAGATTGGTGTTCCAGTTAGTGATCTCGCCGCCGCCTTTCTGAAATCAGATAGAAGAACATAACTACCGACGATTCGTGTGGTAGGAAGTCTGTTCCATGCCGTAAACTTTCCTGAAGCTGTGATTTGAGAATACCAGTGTTCGAGCGGTTGGTTTCGTAGAAGTCCACGTCTACGCTCGTATGGTTTCCCGCACCGGAACAGACCTTCTAGGCGCACGAGTAGCAAAGGCACACGCATCCATAACACTAGCTACAAGTCCAAAACCAACGAGCTAACTCGGATGAGTCACTTACTCTATGAAAAGCGTCTTCCAGAGGTCGTCGGACCGAGTGAAGGCGTAGAAGAACTTGCATGTCGCCCCCAGAAGCCTCAAATCGCGTGATTCGAAGACTTCGAAGATAATGGCAATAATCTCATCTGGAACGGCCTGAAAGAACCCGATCGACTTCCTCGCAATGCTTGTTGCGGTGTATTGGTTCCCTGCAGGTCGAACGCCCAAAGGATGATGTGGTATGGAGTTTGGTGACTCTTCGAAGGAGGGTGACTCGACAACTGCGCCACTAAGCTGAATATCCTCAAGACCAAGACAGCCAGAGTCAACAGGAATGACTGAGTTCTTCATGGCTACCGAGTTTATAGTACAGGATCGGACAACCAATCCCAAGGTTGTGGGAATAGGGCTGACGCAAAATGTTTTTAAGGCCTAACAAAAAAGTCTCGCCATTATTAGACTTAGTTAGTACCAAAAGATCGAGAATGTTGGAAGGTTCCCATGCATGAGTAACAAGACGCCTCTTCCTCATCAACCAGTTGCCACGCGACCAGAGCAAAGCAATAGGTTCAGAGTCGATTGCTGACAGTGAATGGAATCAAATGCTCATGATGCACTGTAGCAAAGATCGCGGGGTGTGTGAGACAGCCCCAAAAGTCAGTCTCGCTTCGTTAGCGTTTGCGGTTCTAGCGTGATCTCGATATCTAGAAAAATTTATATCAACACTGGTCCATCTTTCTCCCACCATCAACCAACTTGAACTACAAGAAATTAAACAAGCACAATACTACTAGATCCAATATAACTCTCGAATTCGGGAGTTTGGTATCTAGTCTTCACAACAGAAACAGATTTTCCGTCGCAGGCTCTCAACGAGACTCTTGCGCACTTCACCCCACCTCACCACTATCAGACGTTGCGCTTTCTAGATCTCAGGCACGGCTTGCGATCTAGATACTTCATTAAATCGAAACCGCAATCATGGCTTCAGCCGATAAGGGTCTCGAGGAGATCCCAGAAGGTGAGCGTCTTTGAAATTTGCGACAGACACACCGCCACTGCAACCGTGCGGCGACATGAGGGGATAGAGGCTAACAATATGTTTTGCAGGTCAAATCGAGTCCAACTATGACGAGACTGTCGACTCTTTCGATACTATGAACCTGAAGCCCGAGCTTCTCCGAGGTACGAGATAGATATGCGTAATTGAGGAACTCGAGGTTTAACACGGTCTGCAGGTGTCTACGCCTATGGTTTCGAGCGCCCCTCTGCTATCCAGCAGCGTGCTATCATGCCAGTCATCAAGGGTAAGTCCCCTAATTCCCGTGAACTGCTATAGCAATTGCTAAATCATCAAAGGCCACGATGTCATTGCTCAAGCTCAATCTGGTACCGGAAAGACCGCAACTTTCTCCATCTCCGTCCTCCAGAAGCTTGACCCCAACATCAAGCAATGCCAGGCTTTGATCCTTGCTCCCACCCGTGAATTGGCACAACAAATCCAGAAGGTCGTTGTCGCCATTGGCGATTTCATGAACGTTGAGTGCCACGCATGCATTGGTGGTACCAGCGTCCGTGATGATATGAAGGCTCTTCAGGAGGGTCCCCAGGTTGTTGTCGGAACCCCTGGTCGTGTCCACGATATGATTCAGCGACGATTCCTCAAGACCGACAGCATGAAGATGTTCGTTCTTGATGAGGCCGATGAGATGCTTTCTGTATGTTTCCAAATCTACAAGATTTTAGGCAACGCAGCTAATAATTCGATAGCGTGGTTTCACCGAGCAAATCTACGACATTTTCCAACTCCTCCCTCAATCCACCCAAGTCGTCCTTCTCTCTGCCACCATGCCACAGGACGTCCTCGAAGTCACCACCAAGTTCATGCGTGATCCCGTCCGTATCTTGGTTAAGAAGGCCGAACTTACCCTCGAAGGCATCAAGCAATTCTACATTGCCGTCGAGAAGGAGGATTGGAAGTTGGACACCCTTTCCGATCTCTATGAGACTGTCACCATTACACAAGCCGTTATTTTCTGCAACACCCGAAGAAAGGTTGACTGGCTCACTGACAAGCTCACTGCTCGTGACTTCACTGTCTCAGCTATGCACGGTGATATGGACCAGGGTCAACGTGATCTTATCATGAAGGAGTTCCGATCTGGATCTTCCCGTGTCTTGATCGCCACTGATCTATTGGCACGTGGTATCGACGTTCAGCAAGTCTCCTTGGTTATCAATTATGACCTTCCAGCCAACCGTGAGAACTACATCCACAGAATCGGTCGTGGTGGACGATTCGGACGAAAGGGTGTTGCAATCAACTTCGTCACCGCCGAGGATGTGCGCATGATGAGAGAAATCGAACAATTCTACAGCACTCAAATTGAAGAGATGCCTATGAACGTTGCCGATCTCATCTAAGCGTTGTCACTTCACAAAAAAAAATTGGTATATCACAGTCTCAGCATAATCGGTGTTGAAAAAAGCATCAGTGTTGGGACACCCTATTGAGGGTTAGTGATGTGAGCGTTGTTGGTTCGCCCGACGCGTGAGGAAAGGGATAATTGGTAGCAAAAAAAGGGCTGCACAAAAGGCGCTGCAGCACGCTGGTTTCTTAGTCATCGTTAGGCATTGCCAACACTAGAAGGTTGGGTGATGCATTCTGCTTCTCGCGTCTCCTTCTGTGTATCCAAGGGTTTGCTCGTTGGTCACCAAGCGGTCAGTTCTATCATCCAGATCTCGTTCTGCTGGAAAATGGCAGTATTCGTCATCCTGTACGAACGGAGACCTATAGTGATAGGTACTGCTTCTCACATAGACTAAAACGAAAATCAAAACATTCAGAAATCCTCGTTGTTCTCATTAATTATGATTCTTGTGATTCTAGGTGAACTATGAAAGATTCCTGAAGCGAGCTCGCCCCTGCCCTATCTGCTTCCTTCCTAAATCGAGTGACCAGTCAATTCTTCACATCTTGTGCACAGCTATCCTCTTTTTCTATCTCTGCCTGTTCTCACCAAGGCAACCCCCGTAAACTGTATCTCAACTCACGACAAGACTCTTGTCCGCCAATTCAACGCGTATCTCTTTATTGCCTCTGTTGATCACTTCCTACACGTCTCAACCATGGCCCCAACTGAAATACCAGCTGCCATAAACCAGTCGACAGCTGAGATAGCTGCAAATAGTCTATGGGAATATCAACTTCGAAAAGAGAACAAGGCTATCCTCGAGCAAATCAGAAAGATTGGAGACAAACGTAATGCAGACGTATCAGAGAATATGAAAAGATTTCAGGAAGGCGAAAAGCGCAGACTCGCACTCGAAGCTCGAGTCACAGAGCTCGAGCGAGAACATAAACTTCAAGATGCACGCGTTGCGGAGCACAAGAAGCAATGCGCAGCGAAGTTGGCAGAGATGGAGAGCTTTCTGAGAGATCGCCTGAGTGATGGTAAACTTTGCATTCATGTCCAACTAGCATCCTGCAGCGTGCATACTAATGTTCGGCAGAGGAGGTTCATAAGATCATGTCTGGTGGACCATACATGAACGCTCTAGCGCAGACAACCTCTGATCCTCAATCTTCGCGCATTGCGCCACGACCGAGACCTACTAGAGCTGATGGCAAAGATGCCAGACGAGAAGCTATCATAAACAAAAGCGATGTCCCAGTTCCTAATGCCGACGAAGCTCCAGCACCGAAGCCCAAGCAAGTAGCAAACAGACGTCCCGCAACACGCAGCGCGAGTCAAGGACGAGACGCTCCCCCCCGGGCTGAACCTGTCCTAGCCACATCTGCTCGTTCCGGCATACCAAAGCTAGCTCAAAATCACAAGTCACTAAAGCAATACTACGAGAATGCTAACGCTGCCTTCAATTCACTCGCCATAAAGGAGCCTCAGGTGGAATACGACTTTATCTCCGCATTCATTGCAGGTTTAGCTAATAAGAAATCTGGGGACAAGGTCATTTCCGCATTGCGAGCTGTTCATCCTGCAAGAAACAAACTCAATGGAGGGGTGGAGATAATGTGTGGATGGGAGGATGTTGCTCCTGGCTTCAAGAGAGCTGGATTGGATGTCTCAGGGGCGAAGGAGGAGATTAAGCGGAAGAAGAGGACTTTGAACCCAAGAACACAGCTTGAGACTGGCCTCCCAGCATGATCAAGCCGCAAAGATCACGGGTTACTGACGTCGGATCGGAGCTGTCTCAGCGGGGAGATATGACGCATACAACGAAAACTAACGACCCACGAAGGGTGATGCGAAGTGTGATTACGATGATTGGCTTTATGATGGGTATGCGTTAGCTCTTGAGTTGTTCTGCTAATTTTTTTGCTTGATAATTATTGCTTAGCATGGCGCTGGAGCAGGAAATATGTCCTTCCATTGAATTGCATTATGCATAACCTCTTTAGCTCAGAGCTGGGGAACAGGCTTTCATGAACTGGGAGAAAGGTTCTTATTGTCGCTGAGCCTTTAAACTGAACAATCTGAGTAAAATTCCATTTTATTGCTCCCACAAGTTCATGACAGGGAATGTATTGGAGAGCTCCCAAAGTACCCGTGCATTTTGAACTCCAACCTCATCTCTTCATATTCAGAAGCTGGCCTCGGACATAGAGCATAGTTAAACAAAAGAACGAATCCAATCACAAAGACCAGCTGATTTTTCGCCATCTTTCCCGACCACTCAGATGCTCAATTCTGAAGTACTTTTCGTCAGCTCTTCCTGCTCTGCCTCGATCCCGCTATACTTATTAATCCAGCCCAACACCTCCTTATGCCAAACCAGTGAGTTTTCAGGCTTCAGCACCCACTATTAATTATTAGCATCTCTCTTTCTCCTCCTTAAATTCATCTGGCGATACTAACATGATTCTCATCTGGAAAGCTGACAAACTTCGAATCAATCCCCTTCGTCTGTAGGACATTGAAGGGCGCCAACCCTTCCGCAATCGGCAGTCTATAATCTAGTTCATTGTGGATAATTAAATGCGGCGTAGCCCAGTCCTTCAAGTGAGCTGCTGGATCCCACTTCTCGTAGCCTTCTCGGTTCTCCCATAACGTTCCACCGAAATCATGGTGTGGGAAGAAGAGTTCTTCGCTGGAGTATTGGTTCAATGTGGAGAATACACCGTCGTGTGTTACTAGAGCTTTGAAATTTCGACCTAGTGGATGGCCTTGGATCCAGTTTACCATGTAACCACCATAAGATGCACCAAGAGCTACGGCTCGAGAGGTGTCGACGTAGGAGAGGTTGGATTCAATGTATTCGAAACCCTTTACGAGATCGATGTACGGACGTCCGCCCCAGTTATTTTTGATCCCGTTTTGGAGAGCCATACCGTAACCCGTGCTCCCAGTCGGGTTGGGGGTAACGACTACGTAGCCTTGTTCGGCGAAAATAGCTGGGTTCCATCTTGTCGACCAACCCTCGTTCCAGGCACCTTGGGGCTATTATTATCAGTATGAGAGCTGATGATTTGGAAATCAAGACTTACTCCGCCATGGATGAGGTATGCGAGGGGGTATTTCTTGGTCTTGTCGAAGTTTGAAGGCTTCAGGATCCAAGCGTGGACATTATAGTCTTCTGCACCGGCGTACCAGAATTCGTCGACTTGGTCTTGGGAAAGCCCGAAAGCTTTGCCTCCTTTTGAATTCGATGAAACGGTAGACTGGTTTGAAGGCTTCGCAGGGTCCAAGATAGAGTAGATACTGTTATCTACCAGCGAGTTACTGCTAATCAAAAGGCAGTTGTCTGGCAAAACTGAGACATCGGTCACTGTGCCATCGCTGACGATAGGTATTGGTAGATCTCTTGCTCGACGAGGTGACGCTGGTAGCTTGAATAGCTTCCCTCTACCGTTCTCTTCAGTTGTCACATACAACTCCTCACCGTCTTTGCTCCAGGTAATGCCTTCAGGTCTGAGATCCCATGAACCCTCGCCGTCTTTAGTTTCGTAGAATTCCTGGACATTTGACAGATCCATAATGTCAGGAATGAGCATGAGCCTGGTCTTGTCACTCTCATATTGTATGCTCTTCATCTTAGTGAAAGTGACAGACTTTGCATCCGGTGAGAAGACGGGACTTCCACTATAACCTTTCAAGTTTCCAGTCTTCACAAGCATAGGCGTAGGAGGTTTAGACTCTTCGAACGTTTTTAGCGGTATGTAATAAAGGTCTGTCTTAGTGTAATTTGCAGGGTCAAGCTTCGGATCCTTTGCAATGAAGACAATTCCATTCTTGCTGACATCGAAATCCGCTGCTCCACCAAATGGAGGAACTGGCGATTCGAGCTTGAGAGAGGGCGACAAGGCATTCCGCAATGGAGCCACGGTCATATTGTTCATGCCTTGAGACTTCTTCAATGCCGTATACCAAATAGTACTCTTGTTCTCTGTAACGTAGGCATCCCATTGTCTCACAAAGAGTTTTGAATATATCCTGGCCGAAGATTGGGGCTTCGGTGCATTCTCTGAGTTATATAGCTCGCCTTCAGGGGTAGCCAGCCCTGTGAGAACAAGAGCAAAGGTATTCGAATCGACCGTAGCGACTTTAATGTTGGACACTGAGCCGTTGAATGAGGCGATTATCTCTGGTCTGATGAGGTTAGCAGAGGGTCCAGCATTGCAGGAATTCGAGGAGCTGTACTTATTCTCCAGATTTTCTGCGTCTCCCACCACTAGGCTAGTGGTACCTTTCTCGCCTCCCTTCAACCATAAGACCAAGTTCTTCTCTCCCAACCATGTTGGCTCACTTGCAGACAGGTCATCGCTGAGCAACTTCGACTGCCCGTTCTTGATATCAAGTACTCGTATCTCGGATGTCTTCGAATGCGATTGGAAAGAGTACGTGGAGACAGTGAACAAGGCCAATGTTCCATCTGCGTTCGGGATTGCAGCAGACCGCCGAGGGGCAGAGAGGAGGATCTCAGGGGTGAACTTCTTCGCGCGGATCGTCATGTTTGCTGTGGTTCATCGGCTGTATAGAGAGGATGTTTTCTTGAAAGAGAGAGGAAGATCAATTGAGCGTGAAAGAAGTCGTGTCCATGTTAGGAAGGAGATATAGTAGCTTAAGTGGTGGCCTGGAGTTCGTCACCCCGCTTCCTAACGACGAATATGAACCCTGGAATCACGGCACAGAGGCTATTTTCAATGTCTTACATTAGACTATAGACACCTATATATTATTAAAACAATGTGATAGAGACAAGAGATGAATGCATTCCCTATTACAATGAACATAAAATACCTGGATGAGAAGACACTCTCGTTCCTGGAGCTCTATTTTGTGGTGCCACCAGCCGGTTGACAGGGGGCTTAGCACGACGAACAGGGGTACGAACGTGGCGTACTGCTCACCTAAATATAATCTCCAGTCCAAGGACAGACTTCAGATATCACTACCAATGTCCAGCATCGTTGTAGCGCGGGAATAGAACTGGAACTGCATTGCGGATGCCCAATAATCGAAATCGCACAACCACAACACCGATTAGGTCCTTGTATTGACAGAGTTTCAGCTGGGTTCGCGCCGACAGAGCTTCTGGAGCTTCCCATCAGGAACACGAATCACTTGTCACAATGGCCCAATACTTCCTCGACCTCGTATACACATTCACGAATTGCATGAGCTGTTTTCCTGGCTCTCCGCAATTGAAGATTAACAATCGCAGTTTCAAAATTCTGCGGTTGCTAGGAGAGGTATGAAAACAACAAGACTGCGAGCAATCAGACAATACTAACGCTGCAAACACAGGGAGGATTCTCATACGTGTATTTGGTCCAAGATACAGGAAACGAAGCTCAGTATGCGCTCAAGAAGATTCGATGTCCATTCGGACAAGAATCTGTTGCGCAGGCTATGAAAGAAGTAGAAGCATACGCACTCTTTTCGCCGAACCCAAATATCATTCACAGCGTCGACCATTGCATAGCGTCCGATCGATCTGACCCAGGCGCAAAGACTGTATATATCCTCCTACCATATTACCGAAGAGGAAATCTGCAAGACATCATCAATGCGAATCTAGTCAACCATACAAAATTCCCGGAAAAGAGGTTGATGGTACTCTTCCTTGGAGTATGCAAGGCATTGAAAGCGATGCACTATTATAAGGTGGCAGGAGGGCCAGGAGGAGTTAATAGCCAACAAAGAGCGAAGAATATTCGCGGCCAAGCCGCACGGGCTGACCAAGATGCCGAGGAGGAGGTCGAGCAGAGAAGGGGAAGGCAAAAGGGGAGGGAGGTGGACCCAGACAGCGAACAACAAGAGCCCTTGATGGATGGCGAGGTGACAATGAGTCAAGAAGGAGTCGCGCCGGGTGAAATTCGAGCCTATGCGCACAGAGATATCAAGCCAGGTATGGGCCCTCAAAACCCTGACCGGGTAGCAATAGCTAACCAGCACTAGGAAACATCATGATTGATGATGATGGTGAACAACCTATTCTAATGGACCTCGGATCATTAGCACCATCCCCAACACCTATCACTTCCAGATCCCTGGCCCTCGCCGTTCAAGATCAAGCTGCCGAGCATTCAACAATGCCATACCGTGCTCCAGAACTATTCGATGTCAAGACCGGAAGTACAATTGATACAAAAGTTGATATCTGGTCGTTGGGGTGTACATTATACGCTTGTCTTGTTGGAAAGTCGCCATTCGAAATGCGCAGTGACGAGACCGGAGGTAGCTTGAGCCTTTGTGTCCTTGGTGGTGACTGGAGATTTCCGGACGAAGGCGCCGGGGGAAAAAAGAAAGCGACAAACCAACCTGGACAGACTGAAGATAGCGAGATCAGTGAAAGCATCCGAGAGGTCGTCAGGAAATGCTTGAAGGTCGAGCCAGCAGAGCGACCAGATGTTAATGAGCTCATCGAGATTGTTGAGGCCGTCATTTCAGAGCTACCAGAGGATGACCATTCATGATTTCCGGTTAATAACTGTATAAATTCTTTATGTACCATTTTCCAAATACAGGCGTTTGGGTCTGGAAAAGCAGAGCAGTTTCCGAGGAACGTTTGTTCTAAGCTCCAAGCAAATTGTGGAAATTCACATGGGCAAAGGAGTCGTAGTGGTTAGATATCACATCAAGGGAGAACTAAGCCGATCTCACTTCCAATGGAAAAGCCTTCCCGTCTGCGTACTGTTCTCGCAGCTTGTTTTCAACCACTTCGCGAGCTGGCCAATCAGACAAGCTCATGGCTTACATAACACTACGCAAATCCCCCACTACCCCTCACAGCACCTTAGAACAGAGGCTGAGCGAGTGCAAGGAAGATCATCCATCTACTAAAGAATGTCCCCAGACTCTCAAGCCATAGTTATTAGCAGTCAGCACATTGCCAGTACGGCAGCTGCTCTCCAGCTATTTCCATAGGTCCGCTCGTTTTGAAATTACTAAGCCATCCGTCCAAGACGCAAGTAGCCAATCTCTCGAGCTGGCAGCCTTGTGAGGCGGTGCTGAGAGCAGTAATGCTTCCCAGAAGATCGTCGCCCTTTACTAGAATATCTCTTTAAGCGAACTTGAGTGCTTCCACTTTCTTCCTGATACAAACCCCAGGACTACGCGAGGGGCATATGCATAGGACGACGTCAAGCTGACATCGCTTCCGAGAATGCTTCTGGTGGTCTACGTGGGGCAGGGTGGCTTGGTCAAAGTGCTTTCAATGTTGTTAGGTATATAAGATATGAAGAGCTATCTTCTCATAATACAGTCTCAATCCTCATCTCCAAAATACCTTCTTCTATCATCTATTCATATACACACATGATAAGAATCACAAATCATTACTACATAATACTCGGTCCCGAACATCTCAGATAATCTCAATGGTTTCCATTACCTCCAAGCTCTGCCTGCTCGGAGCGTTCCTGTATCCTATAGTCTTTGCTGCAGCAAACTGCCCACTTCTTGGCCCCAACTTTCTAGCACCCAAGAACTTGTCCTCAAGTCAAACATTCCAAGCAGCACTCAGCAATCTCACACAAGTACTCTCACAAAGCATAGGATCTGGTAATACCACCTACGGGCCTCTCGACGTAGTCAACACCTCCTTCTCTATCGAGATGTTCTCAACTCACGAAGCTGTACCTCTCTTCACGCGCCAATTCACAGCACCTTCACTCGCTACAACACAATACGGAGTCAAAAACGTGACTTCAGACACCAATTTTCGAATCGGCAGCTTAACCAAGCTCTTCACCGTTTACACATTCCTGATCCAAGCCGGTGATCGAAAATGGAACGATCCAGTCACAAAATACGTCCCCGAACTCCAAGAAGCAGCAGAAGCTCTCAACGCAACAGAAAGCCCCATTGACCACGTAGCATGGGAAGATGTCACGCTCTGGGAGCTCGCCAGCCAAATGGCAGGTATAGGACGTGATTATTCCGGCTTCGGAGAAGTCGACGGTCCCTTGAACGGACTTTCCAACCCAACAGCACTCGGCCTCCCTCCCCTGAATGCATCGGAAATAGTCCCCTGTGCAGGTGGATCCTACTGTAACCGGAATCAATTCTTCACTGGCTTCATACAACGACATCCCGTCTACGCTCCTTCCACAAGTCCAATCTACTCTAACGTCGCATTTCAGATCCTCACC
Source organism: Phialocephala sp. D728 (assembly GCA_003988865.1). Lineage (NCBI taxonomy): Eukaryota > Fungi > Ascomycota > Leotiomycetes > Helotiales > Mollisiaceae > Phialocephala > Phialocephala sp. D728. The sequence continues at coordinate 27,436 of QYAJ01000101.1, forward strand.
TACGCACTTGAGAACATAACCGGACTCGATATGCTAACTATGGTTTCCAATTCTCTGCTCAAACCTCTCAACCTGACGCATTCTTCCTGGACAGTTCCAACATCAAACTCCTCCGGTATCCTACCACAGGGAAATTCCTGGGCTCTAGACCTAGGAGATGAAACTCCTGCTGGTGGAATGTACTCATCCTCGTCCGACTTGACGAAAATCGCCCATTCAATCTTAACTTCCTCCCTCTTATCACCAGCACAAACTAGACGCTGGATGACACCTCGTGGTTTACTCTCTGCTGCCAACGCTGCTGTCGGTGCACCATGGGAGATTCTCCGCCAAAACGTCTCCCCGAATAACAGGCTTGCAGATCTATATACCAAATCGGGAGATCTTCCCGGGTACTCATCAGTCTTTGTGTTAGCTAGGGATTGGGATGTAGGGTTTAGCGTTTTGACAGCTGGTCCCTCTTCTACGGCGAACTCGAGGATCATAGCGGGGTTGGTTTCTGATGCCGTCTTTCAAGCCGTTGAAGACGCCGCCCGAGCCGAAGCAGAAACAAACTTCGCTGGATCGTATGAGTCGGAGGATCAGAGTTTGAATTCGAGTATTTCGCTCACGACGGAGGAGGGGAAGCCGGGATTGGGTGTTAGTAGGTGGATTAGCAATGGAACGGATATGCTCTCCTCTTCCGTGGAAGCAGCTGCGATCTCCGCCCCAAGTGTGAGACTTTATCCGTCTGGCTTGAAGAGAGAACTTGCGGGAGGGGATACGGAAATCGGGTTTAGAGCCGTGTTTGAGGATTTGGATGCGGGTGTTATTGGAGGGCTTTTTGGAACGGTGTGTGAGACGTGGGTTGATGTTGATGGGACGTATTGGGGGAGTGTGAGTACGGATGAGTTTTTGATGACGGTGGGGAAGGATGGCATAGCGAAGAGTGTGGTGCCGAGGGCGTTGAGGGTGGAGTTGTTGAAGATGTAGGAGATCTAGATCTAGATTTGGAGTTTGGTAATGGGCGTAGGAGTTGTATGATAGTTGTGTAGAATTTGGAGTTTTTTTAAGGCTTAGATGTTAGTATCATGGGTTTTTCTCAAGCATGAAGAGACACGTAGTCTCTGGATTTGTCATTTTGTTCACATATTTGGAATGTCTTTGCATAATTGTTGTCTAATTCAATCATAGAGGCTCAGCACATCCGGGACATTGGGAATCGAAAACCTCTTTGCAATGGCCGTATCTAATTAGACATTGATCTGACATGCGGGGTAGATGGTCGTTCTATGCGAAGATCTTATTTCTCAGAAGAGAACTTTTGCTTATTCAGGGGTATTTGGACTCTTCCATCCAAGACTTCACCACATCTCATCATCTTATATAAAAGCTCACAAAACCTAACACAATAAGCCTGCTCACTTCCTTCCTTTTTTCCTCCACTCCTTCTCTCTCTCATAAGCCTTCGCCTCCTTACCCTCCTCGCCCTGGATTTCCGCCACGAGTCTCTTATATTTCTTCTCATACGCTGCATCTCTCTCTTTCTTCTCCCTTAGACTTTGGATAGCCATGACATTCGCATCCTTCCTCAACTCCCTGATCGCACCCTTTCGTTCTCGTTTGTGCTCCTTTTTCAACTTCGCGGCTTCGGTACGAGTCTTGTCCGGATCATAGTGCCGTTCTGGATTGAATGACTCCTCGAACTTGGGTATGAAGGTCTTGATTGCGAGAGGTCGGTGGTGGTGGAGTTCTAAAGATCGACGGGAGAAGAGTGCCTGGTTGAGAAGGAGGTTGAGCTTTTGACTGAGCTTGGTGAGAATTTTCTGCGTGTTTTCTGAGAGTTTCGACCGGCAGCTTTTGCTTGAGAAGTGCTGGAGAATCTTTAGGGCGGGCTGAAACACTTCTGTGAATGCTGCTTTTTCCGTCCAGGTATTGGCTGCTGCGTCCAGGAGACTAAAATTGACGTCCAAGAGAGCACTCTTGAGCATCTCTTGTTCATCGTCTGAGAGATCTTGAGCTACACAATCGTATATCTGTAGTTTGCGAACCGTATTCGGGGGATTTTCAATGCGCAATGAGGCCTTCGGCTCGTGATAAGGAAAGTTGCCTGGAAGCTTCGCAATTTTTGTTGGGGCCAGCACGCACAGACTGTTCTCAATGAAGTTCACAACTTCGGGAACGTATCTTTTCGATAGCTTCTGATATTGCAGGCAGAGTGTGCATAGGTAGGCTCCGGTTGCAAAATCAGACAAGGTTTGAGGTATCTTCAGTCCAAGATATCTATCCATGCTCAAGATGGCTGGGGTGACGACTTGGTGGAAGTGATCTGATGTCGGGAAAATGGTCCCAATTGCCGTGAGCATAACTAAGTCTCCTGGGGTCGGAGACATTGCTCGCGACGCATCCAAATCTTTGAGATGTCGACGAAAAGCGTTGGCGATTTCCACAGGGTATGTTCTGGCTAAGGAGTGGATATGTCGGACAACGACCTCTAAAATAGCAAATGGTGGTCTTTGCTCCTGGGCTCCAAGATACGAGATGTGGTCAACAAGAGCCACTGAGAAGTTCTCAAGTTTCTTCTTGTTTTCGGCATTGAGCTTTGGGTGGTAAAGTGCTCTAATCCTTTGTACCACTGTTGGTAAGTCTAGAATATTGATACCCTTAGTTATCTTAAGGAGCTCTTCGTGTGATTCCGGACATGAAAATTTGTATGCCAAATTTCCATTGACCCCATTCTCAGCTAGAAGCTCTACTTCCGGAAGAGGTGCATTCGCACCAGTGAGAAACTCGGGCCGTTTGGACTCTTCCTCAGTAAGGATGCCTTTGACGAATTCATCGTCTTCGTCCTCTGGGGTTTCCTGGTTTCCTTCTCCAGATGAATCGCTGTCAGAGTCAGCTTCATCCAAGTCAGAACCGGTTGCTACAAGATCATCGTCTATCAAGAAATCGTCTTCGTCTTCAACGCCAAGCTCAGCCATGGCAGGCCGAGCTTTGATACCGGAGCCAAAGCCAAAATCTTCCTCTTCATCGTCTTGATCAAGCTCAGTGCCCTTCGCCTCTGCGTCATCTTCATCGCTATCTTCTACCTCGCCTTGCATTCGACGAAGACGTTTGACTTCCAGCTCCTGTAGTTTTCGAGCCCGCTCTTCGATTACTTGTTCTTCAGGCTTCGACTTCTCTGTAGGCTTTGATCGTTGATCCTGAGCCAATTGTCTCAAGCGAAGGTCATACTCCTTGTCGAATTTGACCTTGTCCTGACCAGTCAGCAACGCAGCACGTTCTGGATTCATTCCGGCTATATCGACCACGAGAGCTGGGACAGGTTTCTGAGTGATTCCTCGTAGAAGGTCGTGGATGTTTGATAGCTCTTTGTCTAGTTCTTCTCGCTGGTCCTCATCTTGATCCTTCACTGCTTGTCTCTCGTACTTGTAGAGCTTGGACTTCGCCATAACTTCCTTCATGACCTCCTGCTTGGATTTCTTCCGCTCCGGACGTTCCTCGCTATCGGCCTCATCTTCATCTTCCTCTCCATCGAGGTCTGATCGCCGTCGTTTGCGAGCTTGTGCTTCTTCGTCTGATGGATGATCGTCCGCGTCTGATAGCTCTATATCCTCTTCGTCAAAGTCGTCCATAAGTGCTGGGCCGTCTAAGGATAGCGATTTTCCCATATGTGTAAGTTCTCCAGGTTGGTCTTCATCCTCCAAGTCAAATGCCGAGCTATTCTTGTGTCGCAATTGCTTTTCTCGTGTAAAACGTTCCAGCATCTTGTCTTCTGGTGCCATACTCGGGTCGTTCTCTCCAAAACGCTTGTCCATGATACCTCCCACTTTTCGCCGTCTTTGCTGCTCTTCAACATATGCCTGGCGGCGCTGCGTTTTAGGTCAGCGGAGTCTTCATGAAATAATCTCTGACGTACCTCTTCCTCCTCCCGGCTTTTTGCAAGGCCGGGTCTCCTTATACCACCCTTACTCCCATGCTCTGTTGTAACCTCGAATTTCGGCTTCTTGGATAGTGACTGAAATTCGAATGGATTGAATTGCTCGCGAATTCCATTAAGTGCCACATTTCTGTGCACTTTCTTCTCTTTATTGACGCCATTCTGGGAGTTCTGTTTCTTTTGCTTCTTCGATTGTTGAGGTCCTATGATTCCTTGCTCTCGAAGTGAGGCTTTTAGCCTTTTCAGTTGAGAGGGAGGCATTGTAAGTTATATGCTCGTATTAGAAATGCTTCTCAATATTTTTTTATCGCAGAAATCATATCGGCTTATCGACCCAGATAAGACTAGCGTGGTCGGACCCAAGGCTGAACTAGATTTAAAAATCCTGAGCCTTGCGCTTGCGATCCATCATCAAGCTCATGTGCCGGATCTTGTACTCCAAATCACGAATGTAGCATCACCCAAGATGGCGGTGCTCTCGCCCGCCGCTCAGGACGGGTTTCTCGTATTTGGACTTGGCGTTGCAGCATGCACAGTCTTATGGGGTATGCGACGGATGCTCCTCTCTTCACAAGCAGCGTCTATCATACCACCCTCTGAGAACAAGCCTCAGTATATCACTCAAGATGTTGAAGACTCCCTGAAGCTTAGCACATTGGACAAGCTTCTTGATAGCCCCAACTATTGCATCCAGGAGACGACGGCGATAATCATCTGCGAGCGCGCTCTGCACGACGGGACGACGATCGATGCGTTGCTGTGGCATATTGCACAACCCGCCCATGATTTGAGAGAAAAGGGAGTCCGAACACTATCCATGATGATGAATAGCTGTACGTTCGACAGGTCGTCCTCACAACTATGCTCTTCGTACTGATTAATACTAGCAACTGTAAAGATCATCAATAAGCCTGCAACATATGCAGCTCTTGTTAAGTCGCTCGAGTACTCGGTCACGGACTATGAACATAACGAATGCGATCCAGAATGGGACAACTGGCATCTCCGAGACATTGCAGAACAGGGTTGCTTGATGATCCTAGGACAACTAGTCGATAAGTACGGCGTCGAAGGGGTGGTCAAGACACATTTCGTGGATAGGTGGCTTGTGAAAGAACCCTGGGGAGACACCGAAGAGGAGAGAATCTTTCACTTTGCAGACTCTTTACGGAAGAGCCATCGTATAAACGAGATCGTTGTACCTCTGTTTAGGGACCGAACAGGGCGAAAACAGCTGATTAAGGCAAAACTTCTACCTCCTGATTTAGAATCGAACTTGAATCGGCACAGAGACACTCGGATGATCAACGGAGAGAGTACAGCTGGAGAAGATTTTGATGGGATGTTCGTCGAAAGTCGGCGGAGAAGAGATCAAAGTGCTGAAGACGATCGTATTCGAAGACGCCACCGAGAAGCAATGGTGTTGAACGATGGAACCAGACCGCTTGGAAGAGGCGATATTATCCAACGAGATAGCACATTCTCGCGATGAACAATACAAGCTTAGGCCCTGAGACACTCAAGCTTTGAAGATATTCATTTGGCGTCTTCTGGTATCAAGGTTTACGTCTGATAAGCGGAAATCAGGAACTCTTACCTAGTGCTTATTAGCTGGCGCGGCTCTTCAGAAGTTTCGCGAGTTTTTGCTGCATCTTCAATGCTCATGATGAAGCTATGATGCGATCGTCGATGCCCACGAAAAGAAAGCTAAAGCCATCAGCTGTAGCGAGGAATGAAAATACTCCAGGCTCATCAATGGATTGAAATCTTCATCCAGCTGTCCATACATTCGGCAATTATATAGTGCGCTGCTTTGCAAAAAGTACACTATCTCCTCCCCCGATCGCTAATACGAGGTAGTTCTTGTACCTGCGCCACCTTCAGACCTCATAAAGAAGCGTTGAGCCAGAGCTCATATATTTTACACCTTTGATGCATCATATGTGATCTATTTTTACGTTCGTTATGTTATAATATCTTACATTTTTATGCGTATTTGCACGCTATACTCGTATAATGTAAAGCTCAAGATTTTGGCCGCTGTTGGGAAGCATCTGCGAGAATCTTGTTGAATATGTGCAACATCAAATAAGCCCTGCGTATGCAAATGCCCATGCAAGTCAGGTCCCAATGCCTAATTCTCAGCAAAATTCTTCCAAGGGAGGATGCTAGTTGATTCGGCGGGAGTTTATTCATTTAAATCTTGTCCTTAAATTTCTTCAGCGAGAAAGGTATCCCATCCATCTAGTTTTGAGCTTCTAGAAGGGGAGATAATTAGAAATGGAAATGAAGATATACTCCCTAAAACGCATAAAACCTACTAAAAACATGAGCTAAACGAAAACTTGTACCAGATAAGTACAAGTACAGTACGTAAAATCTAGAGTATGTCCAAGAAAGAAAAAACCTGGGTACGATTGTGTTATATCAAAGACTTAACTTAGTCACGCGTTTTGTTGAAATTCCTCCTGTTAACTAACTATGGGTGAATACTCAAAAGTAAAATCAATTGAAGGCTTCCAATGACACCCTCTGCACTCATGGTCCTTAGAATGGAAGGTACGACGGTGAGGGATGGAAGATATCTTTTGCCGAATGCATCGTTCCTGCCCCTTTTTGTTTGTCCAAGGTTGAGTGACGTCTGAGGGATGGAAGATCTCCTTTGCCGAATGCGTTGCTCCTGCCTTCACAACCCCTTTTTCACTAGTCGACGGAGGTCGAGGGAAGCTTGAGGCAAAAAGCGAAGTTCATTCTCCTACTGTACGTGCCGACTACGAGGTATAAGTATCTCTCTCTCTCTCTCTTCCACTCCATATCTTGTACAACTTACCACTCCAAGACTTTCTTTCCCAAACACTATCATACAACTCCATCAAAAAACATACAATCGTTTATCACTCACCAACCACAAACATGCACGCTATCTCTCTCTTCATCCTCACTCTCGCTGCTCTCTCCTTAGCTCTACCTTCCCTAATCCCAAAAAATACAACCTGCACTCTGCCAACATGCTTCACTATCTCTGGCTTCTCGTCCTTGTAAGTTTACTTCCCCGAAGAATCCCTTTCCTCCTCCCTACTGCTTCTAAAGTCAGCATCCGCGGACTCACTCTTAGATACAAACATATCTTGCGATTCTTTGGATATGCGGCTCTCCTTCAGAGATATGTGGAACTGTTATGCTAATTCCAATTCCCAGCACGCCCGCAGCTGGCAATATCAACCCCCAAGAAACCACCTTCGAGTACTATGACTCAACCTTGACCGCGCCCGTCCACTGCACCATTAAAGGCACACACCGTCCCAGCGTTATGACTGCTTGCACCGATGCAGCTGTTTCTTTCAAGTACAATGGAACAGGCAGCTCGGGCGGGTTCTTGATTATCAAGGAAAATATTGCGGGATGTGGAAAGTGAGTTTCCCCTGTCTTCTTTCTTTTTCCGCTTTTCTCTCTCTTCTATTATTCTCTGAAATAAAGAGGTTGAAATTGAAATGGGATGTTTGATGTTACGGGATGGAATCGGGACTGACGAGTGATGTAGAAGCATTCTGGGCTCGGTTTCCGTGGGCACGTACTGCTATCCGGTCACTAATCCGTTTCCATTTGGTGCTGGGACGGAGTGCCAGACTCCTTCTGTCTCACTTACAGGGGGTTTTCTATTGTAGTGGGTCATGTAAAGGGGGCTTAAATGGAGCGAGGTACGGGGCAGCGCGACTTTCGTCAGCTTCGATGATGCGTTGCTTTACTGAGTGGTGGCGTTGATGCGTCAATAATGGGGGTTGGCGGGAGCTTTGCTAAGTTCATGCACGACGGGTAGAGAGACGCCCAAAATTGGCCGGACTGGTGGCCATTGCTTAGCCTTCAGTCCAGCACTTGGCGGATGTGGATGGTATACGTTTATCTGCAAGGCGGGAGAAAGAGAGCTGCAGACAAAGATGCAGAGATCTAGTCGCTATACCGGAAGATTTGAAATGAAATGCGATCTATTCAAACATCAAATATCAAGCGTTGAACCAAAGTCTGCTCGCTCATTTTCACATAATATGTGAGCATGAGATACCTAGCTCCCATATAAAGTCCCACCAAAGCATAGAGAATGTCGCCTGATTTACATGCTATGATTGTCCTTTATAGATCTAGAATTTGATAGCCCATACAAGTCAAGGTTCAAAATTTGTCAGTTCATCCCGGGCTTTCAGATCTCATCTTGCGTTGTATTTTCTCATCACGAGCTTAAACAGAAACAAACCAAACCACCATCTTTAAAATGAGGGCGTGGCTTTATGATTCAGATGAACCACCTCATTTGATATAGCACCATTTAGGCTTTACCCTTAGTTTGGAAACGTAATACACTCCCAACTCATGAATAGGATACTCATTCGGGTGTAAGTGTAACTTGCTCAATGAGCGAAGCTCTCGCCACAGTAGCAAGATCTCGCTCGAGACACCAAATACCGCGGCATTTGGAGTACCGATTACCTAAATGTAACGTAGTGCTATAGTATTCTACTTGTACTAATCTCTGCTTATGCTTAAAGCCTAGAACTTCTGCTCTGAAATAGGCCTGAGGTGATACGCGAGATCACATGACCATGTAAGAGTGGGGGTTAAACGGGATGAAAAGCTTCAGAGAAAGGGGCGAATGAGAGAGGGGCGATCGCTGCTGACAACGAACCTCGAGCTTGAGCTTCTGAGGCAAAAAGAAAGAGGCGAGGCGACCTCGGGAGATATTTTTGACTGAGGCGTGAGGCTCAAAAAAAGATCAGCGCTGCACCACCACTGGACCCCTGAATTCATAGGTCATCTAAACCTAGTGGCCGGAATCGGCATCGGATCATAAGCTCCTCGGAAATAGTCCTACGCTCTCGAAATCCAATTTCTAAGCCGAGGGATTTTGCAAAGTCTAGATGTCGAAGATTGAAAAGATTGAAATGGCATGACAGATGGGGGGTCAAGGAAGAGGCGTCCTGACCAATTCCACGTGCGAAGTGCATTATTTGTGAGTGTTCTTATTGGGTGCGGCAGGTGGCAGGTGGGTCGAGATCGATAGATATCGGAGTCTGGCGTGTTCGGTGTCGGGAAGTCGCGACGGAAAGTGGAAGTGGATTTGTTTGAGTTGGTCTGAGAATGGGAAGGGGGGTATCGGGTGAATAATATCTCTTTCTTTCTTTCTTTCTTTTCTACGAGCTTCGAGCTAGCTATCTAACTAATCCACTTTTCCATTCTTGACTGACTCAACCTAACACGATCTTTTTCTTCCCTTCATACGCAACAGTTCGCCTCGTCTCGTTCCTTTTGACTTGATTTCGTCTGGAATTGAAATCATACGATCGATTGAGCAATTGAGATAACGTTCATTTCCGACCCAACAAGATGGCATCCGCAACACGCACCTTCGTCCGCGCCATTAAATCATCCCCCTCAACACCCGTATCTGCATCCGCCTTCAAGACCAGCACCCGCAACACACTCCTCACCAGTTCCCGCTCAGCATTCCGCCGCCAACAATACCGCGGCTATGCCTCTTCGTCCTCGAAATCCTCCTCCTCAGGTCTCCTCATCGGCATAGGAGCTCTCGCTCTCGGTGGCGGAGGTTATTATTTCTATACCCAGGGCAACGGCTCTTTGTTGTCTGGTTCCTCGGGCGAGACCAAGGGCATCTTTACCCCGAAGTTTGAGGACTATCAGAAGGTCTATAATGAGGTTGCGGAGCGGTTGGAGGAGAAGGATGATTATGATGATGGATCCTATGGACCGGTGTTGGTGAGGTTGGCGTGGCATGCGAGTGGGACGTATGATAAGGAGACTGGGACGGGAGGGAGTAATGGAGCGACGATGAGGTTCGCGCCGGAGGGAGACCATGGTGCGAATGCGGGGTTGAAGGCCGCAAGAGATTTCTGTGAGCCTATAAAGGGTAGGTGTTTACTGTTATTCTGCTCTTGTTCGTAAGCGTGGGATATATGCTGACCTATTGAACGAACAGAGAAGTTCCCTTGGATCTCGTACTCTGATCTCTGGATCTTGTGTGGTGTCTGTGCGATTCAGGAGATGCAGGGCCCGACGATTCCATTCCGACCTGGTCGATCTGACAAGGACATGGCAGCTTGCACACCGGATGGACGACTCCCAGATGCTTCGCAGGGTAACAAGCATTTGAGGGATATCTTCTATCGTATGGGATTCAATGATCAAGAGATTGTTGCTTTGAGCGGTGCGCATGCTCTTGGTCGTTGCCATACCGATCGTAGTGGTTTCGAAGGTCCTTGGACTTTCTCTCCCACTGTCGTTACGAACGAGTACTACAATCTTCTGTTGAACGAGAAGTGGAACTATAGAAAATGGAATGGTCCTAAGCAGGTACGTACCGGATCTCCCTTAAATCACACATCTTCTAACAGCTCCTAGTTTCAAGACAAGACTTCCAAGTCCCTTATGATGCTGCCCACCGATATGGCTCTCATCTCCGACAAGTCTTTCAAGCCATGGGTCGAGAAGTATGCCAAGGACAATGACCTCTTCTTCAAAGACTTCGCTGCCGTCATCACCAGGCTTTTCGAGCTCGGTGTTCCGTTCGCAGAGTCGACTGAGAAGATGACTTTCAAGCCCACCAATGCTTAGATGTGCGATAATACCCCGCTCAATACACGCGCCATCCGTTGATGGTTAGATTGGTTATAGAGGAGTTTTTAGACGAGTTGAGATTTCAAATCGTAGATTGCGTTGCAGTACGAGCCGGGGTGGAGGATATGGTTTCGAGGTCTGGTTGCTATTACTGCGTTTTCTATGTCGACATGTAAGAGTACGATAGCGTCATTCAATTGAGACCATTTTCGAATCTGCGATATCGAAGCTGAAATAGGTGCACATGTGCCATCGTGCTGCTTCTCGCAGATACTCACCCCCTTCAATCCAGTATACATCACAGCCCAAAAAGATCTTAGCAGAGGGTGACGGAAGAACAGACGTCAAAATAAACCCTCCCCTCCTGGGTGTCCCGTCCCAGGCACCTAATCAAGCTCTCTTCCCGGTTACATATGCTCTAACCATTTTGCATCGCATTACTCCCCATTCGTGCCTCCTGTTGGTGGAATACGGGGTAGGGGACACGCTAGTCCGGCTTCCCCGCACTTTCTTTTGCGGTACACCCGGACGGTGCCACACTCCTCATTTACAATTCATGCAACTGCAAGCCAAGAATTTCGACGAGTTGGTCAGCGGCTTACGGATAACCTTAGATTTATTGTGTGGTTGTGATTGAGATTGGGAAGAGAGTTCAGAAGGAAGAAGAGAAAGACAGCGGAAGGACGAGGAATATTGATAGGATATGTCGTTTCTTTCTAACACGGCTGCTGGAGCGGGTGGTGAACATGTCGGAAGTGAGGGTACGGGTGCGAAGGTGAGATTGCTTTCTCTTTTTGAATTCCTCTCGGTCCATACCGTATCCTCTCATCCTCGCCAAATGCCCAGCATTCCCTGAACTTTGAACTATGAAACCACCTCTTAAATACCAAAAATAAAAACAAGCACAAGCACAGTATATACGTACGTAGGTACGTATAGCTAACGTGCACAGAACACCACCTCGGCGTCGGCGTCGGCCTCAATCCCGCTCTCAAAAAATAACATGGATACCCCACTCCATCAAGAACTCTACGCGCAAGGATTGGAGATGAGAAAGAAAGTTGTGGGAGAGGAGTATGTGGCAAATGCTTTGAAGAAGGGAGGAGGTGATTTCATGAGGCCATTACAGCAGTTTGCTACTGTTTGTCTTTCCGTCCTTTCCTTTCTTTCCCTATTTCCCATTTGCCCATTTCCTTTCCCTCTCTCTGCTTTCCTTTCGCCTCTAGGTTCCCTCCAAATATAGCTCTATTGCCCAGATCCCTCACAATATAAAATATCTCAAGCACCTCAAGCAGTTGGAGAACCCAAAGAGCTAACAACACCAAAACAAGGAATCAGCATGGGCAACAATCTGGACGCGTCCAGGCCTCTCTCTCCGCGATAGGAGTCTGTTGAATCTAGTGATGCTCACCGCGCTCGGGAAGTGGATTGAGCTTGGGACGCATGTTAGGGGCGCGGTGAGGAATGGGGCGAGTGAGGTTGAGATTCGGGAGGCGTTGTTGCAGGCCAGGTGAGTTTTTCTTCTTTCTTCTTTCTTTTTGGATCTTTGGGAAGGTTGGTGTGTTGATGAGTGGATGAGTGAGAGATTAGAGGTCAGGAGGGATATTTTGAGAGACAGCTCAGGGCAGGTATGACTTGATGAAGAGAGAAGGGTCAAAGTTGAGCTAAGTGCGTCACTGCGGCGTAGATGAGAGTGTGAAAAGGATCGGAGAAGCAGATGCGAGAAATGGGAACTTGGCTAATGAATGACTGGCAGTGCGTATTGTGGTATGCCTGCTGGTATGGAGGCATTCAGAGTTGCGGACAGGGTATTGAACGAAATGGCAGAGAAGGGGGAGATAGTTCGTGGTTAAGCACAAATTTATGAGTGGAATAGATATATTGGCAACTCGCCATAGCTATTATTGTAAAGACATGGGGACGGAAGGGAATTAGAATTCTAGACATCACGGAATTTGTAACAGAAAAGTATCTTATTGTGTTCTTAATTGCTCCCTGGTACTGCTCGTATAAACGAGTCGCATCCACCATGAAGCTCTTTCAGATGAGCAATAAGCTAAAATACATCGTCACCATAAAAGAAAGCAGCTTCCAGCTAAAGCCAGAGCAAGAGCAGCCACGAAATCCCTATTTGTACATGAGAAATCCATCCAACCGCAACTAAGCGCCGACCAAAGCAAGCATGTATGAGCAGTAAAAATATGCCAGAGATTCCCAAGCAGAGTGGAGCACATCAAATAAATGGCGCGAGACCTGCTGCATTAGGTGGTAACTCCGCTTGCTGCTGGAAGTAGGTGCTGTATTTGACCTCTCCTTTGCGTAGGATTGCTTCGTCGACCACACCAAGAGCATGACCGTTCTCCAAGCCCTTGCTGGTAGCTCGGCCACCCGAGGTTGGGGCAGTTGGTCTGAGATGGACAGGCTGAATGGAAACTGGTCTGCGAAAATATTAGCTTCATTTTCTTGAAAGACTCCAGGAGTCACATACCCATTCAGCTCTTTGTCAATATCTAAGAACTCCTTCATAGCATCCTTAGTACCCCGCTGTTGCAGGTAACCAAGGTAGTAGCTACTCAGGTCTTTCTTCGTCGTCAAGGCCATGCGGCTCTTGTTAATCATGTCTTCATGGACTTGCTTGATTCGTTCATAGTGCTCGCTCTCAGTAGCAGCACTTGTTGGCTGAGCAATCTCGAATTCGAGGTACTTCATCCAGAAATGGCGACTCTGGAGGTACCATTGTTGGTTCTTCTGGAAAACCTGTCGAGCTTCATCCACGGAACCCTGAATCTTCCACAGTAAGATAGCCCAGTCAGCAACGAAAGCAGCTTTGGCAAAGAGGTCGACTTCGGGACTGTCGATTTGGTTCTTGTAAACCTGGATGGCAGCCTCAAGGCCACTTTGCCTCCGTTCTAGGTTTGCCCACGACGAAACAGTCTCGACGTGGCCGGGCATACGGTCCAAGATTGCTTGGTGAATGTCTCGAGCAACGTCAACACGGTCAGACATCTCCTCAAAGTAGGCATATTGCAAACGAATACCAGGTCTGCCAATTGGCACATAGAGAGTGCTGGCACGCTGGTAGATATTCCTGACTTCCTCTTGCTTGCCTTCCTGCGCTAACATCCATCGAGCATAACGGAACCAGAACTCGTCATAGAAGGCGCAAGTGACCAAGCATCTCTCGTACAGGAAAACTGTTCGAGTATAATCGCCTTCTGCCTCCTCGAAGTCTAAGTACTTTCTCCAATTAGCCAGCTGCTGGTGGTCTAGCTCAGTGACATGGAAATATGGTCGCTTGATCTCAGACTCATATGTCCAACGCTTAGTGGTCTCAGTCTGAGTGCGGGTAAAGGTTTCGAGGTGATAGTTATCAATCTTCGTCCGGGTCTCGCGTTCAAGCTCCATTTCCCCTTTGGGGCCAAGTTGGTAACCTGCATTGTCGGCCTCGACTTCTGCGCGGAAAGCAGCCAACGTCTCAGCTGGTACAAGTTCCGTCAAAGGACGAGTGTGGGCAAGCTGGCGGAATCGCTCAAAATATCGGGCATATTGGTGCATAGGAATCTTAATGACTCGAGACAAAATTGAGAAAATCTTGTCATGCCCCTCTACTCGCTCTTCAAACTCAAGGTATTTATCCCAGAAAGGATGAGAGAGGAAGTCTAGGCCAACACATACAGCACCGCGTTCGAATAGCCTGTGATAAAACGTTAATCTCGTTTCCAAAGAAAAGGAGAAGGGAGTGCAAAGGTGGCAAGGAGTGCAAATACGGGAAGGGTAGTGTGCTTGAACTGATGTCCTCAAATTCCACCCGCTTCGAAGATGTGTGCAGTGTTACGATGTAAAAGCGAACGTGTGATAGCAGAAGAAAAGAACCTGATCATGTGGGTGAGAAGATATCAAAAAGGAGCGACTCTTTTGGCATCTCACCGTCTGCGACCTGTGACTATCCAAAAGTAGTGCGTACGGCCATCGCGATCGCATTCGTCGCAAATGTCTGTGTTAAAAGGGAAGGAAAGCGTCCAGTATACTTACTCTCTGATCACGTCTGGATCATGGCTCGTCTCGACCTTGAAAGAACAGTAATCGGTCCATAGGTCGACCGAGGTTGTGATGCTGGCGACACCTCTTTCAAAGACCTGGCGCCTGTCAGCATGCGATCTACAACGCGTGTTATCATTCAGCCTTACCATCTCAGCTGCTTCGGTGCCAGCGATTGAGAATTCCAAATCGGCATATTTCTTCCAGTATCCGAACAGGAGGGGGAACTTTGCAAGAAAGCGATCGTAGGCATCTCGAGTGGTCGCAATAGCTTGTGGGCTTGAGTTTCGATTGAGGCCGCCTTCGAGAGTCTCTGCGGCACGGACAAGTTTCTCCCAGTTCTCGAAGTTATCCGTGTCCTCGAGCTGAGCGCGTGTCAGTAGCGGAACGATACAGGATAAGAAGAGTGGATTAGAAGACACTTACAACTTCAGCATTGAGTTTCTTGATCTCAGCGGACTCTTCATCGGTCCCTCCGTAGTTGAAGTCGCTCATTGTCGCGAAGTGGATTTGTTGTTGAGTGTGTAGAGGCGCGTTGAATTGTCGCGCGAAAGTATGTTCTCGAGCTTCGTCTAATTCACTTTCAAAAGGTCTTCGTTGAACGAGTGAAAGACGAAGAGACTGATCCAATGTACGAAAATAATGCGGACATTGATCACTTCGCGAGGGCCTGGCGAAATTCAGCCTCATTGACGATCTAAACGAGCCACTATTGCTCAATCTAGAGCTAACCGAAACAGGGGTAGCGCGGGACCCGACTTTAAAATTTCGCTGGAGGACAAGTTGTGATTTTTCTTCAATATAGGCTGGTGATGAACGATACTCAGTATCACATATAATAGGAAGAGAATGAACGCTCTTCTAGAGCATGATCTCAATATGACCCATTCTGAAGCCTGCTCAAATATTCCGACTGTTAAGAACACATTATAACCTCATTCGAACTTGCAATTTCTCCCTCCTTTCGGCTTCCCCTCCTTTCATTCTGTTGCAAAATTTTTTGATATGGCTATCTTCACATTCTTGTGCTGTTGCGCCGGAGCTCAACTCTTGGCATTCTAGAGCTTTGCTATTTGCTTCTCACGCCTTTGGAACTGTTTGGACTTCGGATCGTGCTGTCGCTTTTGACGTCTTCGGATTTTGGGTGTTTGTGCGGTGTTAGGGCTTTTGTGGGAGTTGTGTTCTTTGTGGGTCTGGGTGCATCTGGTTCATCACAGACGACTCGAACGCGTCGAAGCATATAGCAGCAGCTACCTAACATCATTTTCCAACGCGCTCCTTCTAGGATCCGGCTTCTTGCTTATATTGTCGTATCCACAAGACTTTTATGCTCTCTAGAACCGCCGGTAGACTTGTATAGACTGTGTTGATTGAGCTGCACCTTCTCATCGTCGATGCTTGTCCAATTTTATGCCATTTTAGGTAACAAGGAGCGGTGAGGGCAGCATACTTGTTCGGCCAAAATATCTGTCCCTACGCTAGAAATCGTCCTAGGATTGGAAGTCGAATTATATAGAATCGGTTACTTAGACATCTATGTTTGATATCGTACATTCAGGATCTACGACATGGCGAGAGCATTTCTGGCCGCACAAGTATCTAAGTACCGCTTGCTACTGCGAAATATGGCTCTACTTGAGCTGCAGCTCGTTCTTCGAGAATACTTTTGCCTGGCTCTTGGTCAAGCCCGTGGCGCCAACGTGAAGCAGAAAAGTCAATAATGGTAGGAAATCTGGCACCGTAGAATCTCAAATCTAAATCATCAAGGTCTTCATCATGTTACTATTCTCTTACTCTTGCGTCAAGTGATTTTTGTTTCGTGTCTGCTGTATTTAGTTATAGCTTTGCCCAATGAATAGAGGTATTGCGCCAAGCGGACTATTAGGCTGGGGATCGTGTGTTTTTAAGGGCTGTACAAGCTCCTAGATATTGTTGAGACAACATTGTCGTCTGCTTCGTGCAAACAAGATTCCCTTGTTTTATATTTTTCAATGTCCACGTGAGAAGATTCGTTGCTTAAAGAAATCGAGAGATAAATTTACCAGAGTCACTTACCCTAAGATCGCAACGAATATCCGGATAGCTAGCGACTTAACCCAATGTCACATTAAAGAGTGGCGCCAAAGCAATCATAGATGAGGCAAGCAGAGGACCGGGACATATAGCAAATATTACAGCATTTCACAATAAGCCATAGCCGTCCTCCACCCAGCTTGGGAATCCATCTTTGCAAAAAAAAATATCTTGGTAGTTTCATCCAATGTCAAATCCAGCAGAAAAGCTGTGTAACGAAGGGCTGCATCTCGTGGCAGCTTGGCGGCTTCTTGTTATGGGATATCGAGCCAGTAACCAGTGAGATTCTTCACACCACATGCTATGAACAACGTCTCAAATTTTGGGGTTGGCATTGCAACATTTCGATGCAACACGGGGGAACTTCAACATTGGACTTCCAGCTTCAGAGATAACAAATACAAACTTGGAACGCTTCAGCCCGAATTCTTTCGCCTTCCTCATTCCAACTTTTTGCTCTCAATAGAGTCGCAGAATAATGGATCTATGGAGGGAAGTTATGGTGCAAGGCTCTAGCCTTACGACCCGGGAAGCCCAAATCCCTGAAGATCTTTCCGCACGGCCTTCCAAAAGCGGATTGCAGGCGGTAAACTTTTGCTGCATCTGCAGCGCGAACGCTTTGATGTGTATGTCTGGTATGCCCATTAGCTGATTCCAGTAGATGGTACGCGTGCTGATAGGCCATATTCCTTGCATACCTTTCAGTCAATCAAATCCAGTGGTCATCCCTTGGCCGACAAGCTTATCCTCCGTCCATGCAATGGGGCACTGCTTGTTCTCAGGACATATGATGTAAACTACGCGGATTAAGGCTTTCCTTCTTGTCATCGCATCTGGTCTGTTGCGGTTGCCTTCTTATCCCTAGGTCGAAGGTAAAGCTGATTACTCATCAAACCGCAGACCAAATTAGCCTCGATGCTGAAATAAATTGAACATGAATGAGACATAAGGAGAGAAGAGTCCAGATATTTTTCTTGATTTGAAAATCATGAAGTCAAGTACTCGAAGAATCCTCGCCAATCCATCTGCACTGACCTACACATCAAGTCCTTCCCTAGCTTTAGCATCCAATGCCGTATTCAATTTCCACCAATCACTGCCTACATATACTGGCCAAACAAACCTGATCCCATTACCAACTTTAGCAAAAGCTCTCAATATCAAACACCTTTTCTTGAAAGATGAAAGCTTCCGATTCGGCGACCTCCCTTCATTCAAACCACTTGGTATCTCTTGGGCAATCCGGAATGGCATAATCGCCGAGATCTCAGAAAATTCTTCCACGCCAATCCCGGACGATATCTCACTCGCTGACCTTGTCATAAAGGCAAAAGAAGGGAACATCAAGTTGGTTGCTGCGAGCGATGGAAAATTAGGAAAGATCGTTGCAAGATTGGGCAAGCTGTTTGGTGTTGAAGGGATCAATACGAGGATCTTTATTCCGGAAGCTGCGACGGATGATGTGAAAGAAGGTGTAAAAGGGGAAGGTGCGGAGGTCATTGAAGTTCCAGGGGATTTCGAAGATGCGATGAGGGAGGCTTGTTTGCATGCTGTGGCTGTGGATGGAGTTCTCATCGATATTGATGAGGTTGAGAATTATGTGGATGTTCCAAGGGTAAGTCTATTTGGATCATATATGCACTCCAGTTTGAAGTAGAACTAAATTGATGGATAGTGGATCGTTCAAGGGTACTCAACAATTTTCAAAGAACTGGACACTCAATTGGATGAGAACTACCCAGACTTGATTGTCGTTCCCGTCGGTATTGGAGGTTTAGCTCAAGCTGCTGTCACACACTACAAATCTCTCAGCCCAACAACCGATCGTACTCGGATCTTAGCAGTTGAGCCAGAGACTGCAGCTGCATTGCATGCTAGTTTGCGGAAAGGAGAGCTTGTAAGTGTCGAGACGAAGGAGAATGGAACCATCTTGAAAGGCATGAGCTACGGAACTGTAGCTGAGAAGGCTTGGGAAGTCTTGAAAGGAGGTCTTGATGGAACTACAACTGTGGGTGATGAAGAGGTAGAGTTGGCGCTGCGAAAGCTGTCAGAAACAGGCGTGGAGATGGGGCCATGTAGTGGGGCCGTATTAGCTGGCCTGGAGAAATTGCTAGCCGGAGAGAGGGAGATGTTGGGAGTGAACGGAGATTCAATCGTGGTTGTGGTTGGTACTGAGGGTAGGATATGAGTGTTAGGAATGCATATGATCGCAACTCCTATTCTATGTCTACCGAACGTATTCTTCGAAATCACGCGCCAACCTGCGTAGAAAGAATACCCGGCTCACCTACTACAATGTTGGTCTTCTCTTTCGTGTTCTGGGGAGTCCGGCTGCAAGTATATCCAGACCGAGAATCGGGGAACTACTAGGTGTCTGGCAAGGGAGCAAGGAGCATACACAGGCAGGTGTAACAAAGGTTAATCAGGTTCGTGTTACACTTGGGGCGGAATTTATCTTGGAATCGGTTTGTAGCAAAACACACTCCATTGATCAATACCAGCTTTTCCTACGGGATCAATTCACCGATTTAGTCCGACAGAATAGTTTCATGAGGAAAACGACTTCTCCTTGGCACCCTTCGCCATTAGGTGATATCCGACTTTGATTTGAACGTTCTGACTGTGGACTAAGTCGGTTGAGAAGAGGTCACTCTCTAAGTTTTGCAGCACATTCGTTCAGCTTCATATCCCATCTCCCACTTGCATGGCCTCGTTATGATATTGGCCAACATGATGGCAGCAGGTCTGAGACTCTTCGCAGACTGTTGACTTCAATTGGTACCCAAATGCGAAGCTAAAAACTACAGAGATACCGAGACCCTGACCAGCTCACACTTCACAATTGACTCAACCGAAACATATATGGCGACACAGCATCTGTCAAAGACACTCATAACCCAGTTCCGAACCTATGAACAAGAATATAGCCCAATTCAGAAGCTCAAATGAAAGCCTCATATCTCGGCTTCGTCGCCCACGTGATGCCGCTCCATCTACCTCCATCCCCTGTCAACTCCCTCCTGGCCTTCTACGCTTCATTTCTGCCCACTTCCCTATCCTCTCGCCCATGTTCAGAATGTTTCCAAACACTCAAAAGTAAGCCATTCTAGTGCCCGTTCTTTCCGCAGTCAGTCAGTCAGTCCGGACCCAAAAACCAAGACATGCGGCATCCCAGATCACCTGATTCTAATCTATGATTCGCCACCCTCCTTTCTCAACCTAATCCAAATCCACCTACTCTTAACATAAAGCATCTCCACTCCTTCCTTTTCCTCATCCTTAAATCCTCATAATCGAATTCCCCATCACGTTCATCATTTTTATGACATCAATTCACGGGCCAAGCTCAAGCTCAAGCTCAAGCTCAAGCTGAGGAAATGTCTCCCATGAAGCCCAAACCCCCAACCCAGATCGAAGTCTGGCGTACCGAAGTTCAGCGCTCCACCCCACACCCCTCGTTCACGCCCACAGAAGCAGAGTACCACCTACCACCCATCCCACCTCCCTCCTTCTGGAAGAAGATCCTAAGACGGCCTTCCGTCTCCCCATCTTCGCAACCTAATCCGGAATCTTTCCTATCACCCACTTTTACTTCTAAAGCTGTTTTAAGTAAAGGGAGTAAGATTAAGATTGGGTTTGCGAGTAAGTTGAAGGGAAAGAGCGAGGCGGAGGAAGTTGAGGAGCGAGTTAGGACGCAGATGTATGATAGGACGCCGAGTCCGGCCCAGAAGCGGCGAAATGGCAGTTTGCAGATTCCGGGAGAGGAGGAGAGGGGCAGTAGTATGGAGGTTGGGAGTGAGAATTTCGATATGGAAAGTGAGGTTGCTGGGTTGAAGGAGAGGAGGGAGAGGTTGGAGAGGGCTGCTAGGTTATTGAATAATGATGCAAGACAGAAGGGGAAGGGTAGCAAAGAGGGAGGGGCTGGTGGGATGAGAAGAGATGATGGATGAGAAATGTTACGGCGCTTGGAATGAGCATTTGGCGTATAGTTGAGTGGCCGCTGCTGCCTGTGTAAGTGCCAAGGTACTCAAATCCAGTCATTGAATTCTGGGTGAGTCTGGATATAAGCGTGCTGATCACAGGGCTCACATATGCGAATATCATCAAAGCATTTCACAATCAGTTTCGGGCAAGCAGGTGTGGAGAATTCATCCTAGCTAGCTACTTGAGAGCAGAAAGCAAGGGAGAGGCTATTCGCTATGACGACAACGCAAGTGGGATGTAAGAAATCCGAGGGATATCTATTTGGAAAGCACACCACCGGAGCGAACAACGAGGAGCAACGTAGAGAGTTGGAAAATACCAATTGCCACAGAATCTCCCTAGAAGGACGTGCCGTCGAAGCTCTTGTGAATAAATGCATTCCAGTATCAAAGACGCCCGCTTCAGAAGCTTCTTGGGAAAGACTCCATCCACAAAGCACGCCTATGACGTGAAAGACCGCGGGAAAAGAAAAAATCGCAACCAGAAA
Organism: Phialocephala sp. D728; assembly: GCA_003988865.1. Classification (NCBI taxonomy): domain Eukaryota; kingdom Fungi; phylum Ascomycota; class Leotiomycetes; order Helotiales; family Mollisiaceae; genus Phialocephala; species Phialocephala sp. D728. The sequence continues at coordinate 48,561 of QYAJ01000101.1, forward strand.
GGAAAACATGATCGTAAAGTTCGCAGGATGGTGTATTCGCAAATCGCACGAATTCGCAGAGGGGCACACTCAAGCTGCTTTTCATATCAACTCCCATCCCCAACCCATGCTGCAATCACTCCACCAGCAAGCCAGGTATACCAGCCACTCCAGCAAGATCAAGAAGCATATGAAAACGAGACGAGGAGATCCGAGAGGAGAGAGATCTAAGATTCGGTGGCAGGCGCGGCTTCCTTTGGCTCCTCGACCTTCTCGGGTTCAGCAGCCTTCTCAGCCTCCTTAGGTGCCTCAGCTGGTGCGGCCTCAGCCTCACCACTATCTGAAGAGGTCCAGAGGGTAAGGTTATCGCGGAGGAGTTGCATGATGAGTGTGCTGTCGCGGTATGACTCCTCGGACAGAGAGTCGAGCTCGGCGATGGCATCGTCGAAAGCTTGCTTCGCAAGATGGCATGCACGATCGGGGGAGTTGAGAATCTCATAGTAGAAGACGGAGAAGTTAAGGGCCAGACCGAGACGGATGGGGTGGGTTGGGGTAAGCTCGGTCTGAGCGACATCGGTGGCGTTCTACAAAACGTTCGTCAGCATCTTTCTCCGGGAATTTAGCCAGCAATACACACCTTGTAAGCTTCGTGGGCAGCAGTGGCAGCAACCTTGCGCTTTTCACCAGAGGCGAACTCAGCCAAGTAGCGGTGGTAGTCACCCTTCCTAGAGTCAAAGTCAGTAACAGTGCTTCGCGTGACACCAGCTTGATCGTAGCGATAAGACGTACATCTTGTGGTAGAAGACCTTAGACTCTCCTGACTCGGCCTTGGGGATCAAGGACTCGTCTAAGACATCCAGAACATCCTGGCACACCTTCTCGAGTTCGGTCTCGATCTTTTGGCGGTAGTCTCGGATAGTAGAAACATGCTTGTCGGTGCCCTTGGACTCCTCCTTTTGCTCGATTGAAGAGATAATGCGCCAAGAAGCACGTCGAGTACCAACAACGTTCTTGTAGGCAACGGATAGAAGGTTTCTCTCATCAACAGTGAGTTCTCCGCCCAGCTGTATCACGCGTTGTCAGTTGCGACAATTCTCGATAGCAAAGATCTATCATTTGCTAAGCGCGTCGCGTACCTTGGCAACCTCCTTCATGTATGTAACCATCTCATCGTAACGCTCGGCCTGCTCGCAGAGCCTCGCGAGGAAGGTCTTGCTGTGTGGAAATTAGCGTCAACTTCAGATTCGCGCCCGAGGCGGCGGAGGTAGGGTATTCGAACCTTTCACGCTATACGATGGTAGAAGAGTCAGCAAAGCGCTCCATATAGATGGTAGATGGGCAGAAGCATGATAAAAACGCGGTGGATAAGGGAAGGAGTCAATGGAGGGGAAGCAAATGAGGCCCGCAAAAGTGACGTGGAGGGGTTCAAAGGCAACTTACTTCAGTAGTCATTCTCGATCTTGGTCAAGATGTATCTGCAAGGAATGGTGGTGGTGGATGGGAAAGGATCTCAGTTCGATGGAGGTTGGACGTTGAGAAAGGGTGCAATGCTCTGTGTCGTGCTTTGTTGAAAGTCGACTGCTCTGGGGTCGACGGAGTGCGATTGATTAGCGCGGCCTCGCTTCGTGCCAAGCCTCGAATTCAGAAACCAATTCACCACGCCCAGATCAACTATCAAGGAGCCGGTAATGTAGTAAACAAAGACGAGCGCTACACGATTTCACTTTTACTTCTTATGTTGCCGAGGGATCCATCCAATACTGCCAGCCGGCGGCTGCGAACGTATTTGGAACTGTATCACGTGCTCCGTATGAGCATGAATGACAGCACATCCGTCGTCCATGGAACCTGGCAGACGGTGTCCCTCCAAGGAGTGTCATTTCCTGAGGCTCGAATCAAGGCGCCAATCACCATGTTCCTGCGAACGCAGCATAACAACAATCTCGGACCCCATTCACGTCATTTGACCGGCAGCCTCTGATGCCTTGTTTATCCCGCTTCCTCCTCCGATGATCCTGCACATCTCATATATCGACCCTGAGTGGTTACTGGGTTCCAGAGCAAACACCCCTTATCACTATATATTGTCGGATTCTGCCTTGTGGTTGGCAAGGATTCAATGTGCTGGCAAAAATGCTGGCCAATGGGGTCACATGCAAGTGGTGATAGTCCCAACGACTGGGCTCAGAAGACTGCATTATGGTGTCACAAGGCAGCAGTCCGTGAGGCCATCCAGATCCCTCAAACCTTCGGACTCGGCATCCAATTTCCTTGGTGTGAAGTACCGCGGCGTTATGTAATCCGCATGGCATCGTGTTGACTCGCGCCAAAGTTGTTCCTAGACTGGTAATTCTCTGATACTCTGGTTGTAGCAGCATCTCCACTGCAAAAAACATCAGCCCATCTCACAGTGGCTGAAATGTCCGTTCTTCTAGACTGCTGAGACAACCAAAAGAAGGATTTCCAGACAGCAGGACCCTGTTAGCATATCGTGGCGATCAAACCGCGATGAGCAACGATGTCGTCGAAGTCAGTCATCCGAACCTGGTCCGGTGGAGGGGTAAGGAGAGACAAACGAAGCCGCAAGGTCTGGGAGGTAGCGGAGAAAAATATCTAATCTGATCTGGCCGATATGAACTCGTCATGAGATTGGCTGCTCGATTCGAGATAAAACGGGCGTGGCATGAGAGGCAGTCCACCAGAGGAGGTACTTACCCCGAGTGCTGAAGCTGAAGATACTCATGCGGCTCAAAGCCCTTGGTATTGAATTTTGACAATATCATGAGCCAGCTTCACCATTCTAGTCAACAACCAACGTGGGCGTGCATCAGGAACGTGACATCCCATCCCACGTTTTAGAAGAAGCGCCAATCGGGGTCATTGCTGAAGACCGGCTCTCGCTTGAAGCTCGGGCAGCCAATCCGGGCTAGAACAGCCTCGAAATAGAGGACACTTGTAGATTTTGGACGGCAAACTTACCAAGCAGCACAGAGCAACAGTAGATCTTCTTGAGTCGCCTGGACATTTGTATTTTCCTTCTTTACACGTTGTCCTTATTCTTGCGCTCCCTCATTGGCAAGAATATATTCGTCATACATGCCCTGCCACAGATAAATACTTAGCCGCAGCCCGGTTCATACTTCAGTGCCCTCCCCCCACGTTCAAGATGGAGAACGCATATGCAAAGTCCACTGAAGAGGTCCTGAAGTTCTTTTCAGTGTCTGAGACACAGGGACTGACAGACTCCCAAGTCCAAACCTCACAGGAGAAACATGGTCGCAATGGTAGGCAGAAATCCCTCTTTGCGCCGCGCCAATTGCAGCAAGAACTGACAGCTCTGTAGCTATCGCAGAAGACCCTCCAACCCCCCTCTGGGAGCTTATTCTCGAGCAGTTCAAAGATCAGCTTGTTATAATACTTCTGGGGTCTGCGGCGATTTCGTTCGTCCTCGCACTTTTTGAAGAAGATGGTGGCTGGACAGCTTTTGTGGATCCTGCGGTTGTACGTGAATCCGGGATTCTACAAGTTTGTCGATTCCTCTGACAGTATATAGATTCTCACAATCCTAATTCTAAATGCTATTGTTGGTGTCTCACAAGAGAGCAGCGCAGAGAAAGCAATCGCTGCGCTTCAGGAATATTCCGCGAACGAGGCGAAGGTCATTCGAAATGGAAAGATTACTAGAATCCGAGCTGAGGAATTGGTGCCAGGAGACATAATCTCAGTTGCTGTTGGAGACAGAATACCGGCAGATTGCAGAGTTCTTGCTATTCAAAGCAACAGCTTTGCAGTGGACCAAGCTATTCTTACCGGAGAAAGCGAGAGTGTTGGAAAGGATACTGAGGTAGTATCAGATCTGAAGGCTGTCAAGCAGGATCAAGTCAACACTCTCTTTTCTGGAACGACGGTGGTCACTGGGCACGCTACAGCAATTGTGGTCTTGACTGGAGCATCCACAGCTATTGGGGACATCCACGAGAGCATTACTGCACAGATTTCTGAGCCTACACCATTGAAACAAAAGCTGAATGACTTTGGTGATACCTTGGCCAAAGTTATCTCGGTCATTTGCATTGTTGTCTGGCTTATTAACATCCCTCACTTCAGCGATCCTACTCACGGAAGCTGGGCCAAGGGAGCAATTTACTACCTCAAAATTGCTGTATCACTTGGTGTTGCAGCTATTCCGGAAGGTCTTGCTGTCGTCATTACAACATGTCTCGCTCTTGGTACCAGAAAGATGGCCGCTAAGAATGCCGTTGTTCGAAGTTTGCCTTCTGTTGAGACCCTCGGAAGCTGCAGTGTCATTTGCTCAGACAAGACCGGCACGTTGACCACCAATCAAATGAGTGTTAACAAGATTGTCTACATCAACGAAGCCGGAAGCGATCTCGAAGAGCTAGATGTTGAAGGAACAACTTTCGCTCCGTACGGAAGCATTTCCTCGAACGGTAAAGTGATCGCCGACATTGCAGGAAAGTCAAACACAGTTTTCCAAATGGCCGAAGTAGCAGCACTCTGTAACGATGCTCAGCTCGCCTTCGATTCGAAGTCTGGAGTTTATTCTAGTGTTGGAGAACCTACGGAAGGAGCACTTCGTGTCCTCGTCGAGAAGATAGGCACCCAAGACCCGACCCAGAACCAGGCGAAAGCTAGTACTCCCGCTCATGACTGTCTTCATCTTGCTAGCTCCTGGTACGAGAAAAGAAACCCACTTATTTCGACTTACGAATTTTCCAGAGACAGGAAGAGTATGTCCGTGCTCGTTGGAGACAAGAGCAAGCAGAGACTTCTTGTCAAGGGAGCACCTGAGAGCATCATTGATCGTTGCTCTTCCGCTCTTGTGGGAGCCAACGGCAAGAAAGTTGCTATGTCCAAAGGACTTTCTGAGCTGTTATTGAAAGAAGTCGTGGACTATGGCAATAGAGGACTAAGAGTTATTGCTCTGGCTAGCGCTGACAATGTGGCATCAAATCCACTACTCAAGACCGCCAAATCTACCAAGGAGTATCTTCAGCTTGAGCAAAATCTCACTCTGATCGGTCTCGTTGGTATGCTTGACCCTCCTCGTCCCGAAGTAGCTGGTTCGATCAGAAAGTGCAAGGAAGCAGGCATCAGAGTCATCGTTATCACAGGTGACAATCGCAACACGGCAGAAACTATCTGCCGTCAAATCGGTGTCTTCAACGAATATGAGGATCTGAAGGGCAAGAGTTACACTGGCCGAGAGTTCGATAACCTCAGCGAGAGCGAGCAACTTGAAGCAGCAAAGAAAGCATCTCTCTTCTCTCGTGTCGAGCCAAGTCACAAGTCCAAGTTAGTTGACCTTCTCCAATCAATTGGAGAGGTGGTTGCTATGACTGGTGACGGTGTCAATGACGCTCCAGCTTTGAAGAAAGCTGACATTGGTGTCGCTATGGGATCTGGAACCGACGTTGCCAAATTGGCAGCAGACATGGTCCTTGCTGATGATAACTTTGCGACAATTGAGGTTGCTGTTGAAGAAGGTCGATCCATCTACAACAACACCCAGCAGTTCATCAGATACCTCATCTCATCCAACATCGGCGAGGTCGTGTCGATATTCCTCACTGCCGCTGTTGGCATGCCGGAAGCTCTTATACCAGTCCAACTTCTCTGGGTCAACCTCGTCACCGACGGTCTTCCAGCCACAGCTCTATCATTCAACCCTCCAGACCACGATGTCATGAGAAGAGCCCCAAGAAAGCGTGATGAAGCTCTGATTGGAGGCTGGCTGTTCTTCCGTTACATGGTCATCGGCATCTACGTTGGTCTTGCTACTGTGGCTGGATACGCCTGGTGGTTCATGTTCTACAGTGAGGGACCACAGATCAGCTTCTACCAACTCTCGCACTTCCACCGCTGCTCTTCGCAATTCTCGGAGATTGGTTGCCAGATGTTCTCAGACGATATGGCAAAGTCGGCTTCCACCGTCTCTCTTTCGATCCTGGTTGTCATTGAGATGTTCAATGCTATGAACGCATTGTCGTCTAGCGAGTCGCTCCTCACGCTCCCACTTTGGGAGAACATGATGCTGGTGTATGCTATTGCCCTTTCAATGGCACTGCACTTTGCTCTGCTCTACACGCCTGTTCTGCAGACCTTGTTCTCCATCCTGCCATTGAACTGGGCAGAGTGGCAAGCTGTATTAGTGATAAGTGGACCTGTCATGTGAGTCCTATCCTCCCCCTTCGAATCTAAATCATAGCTAATATATTATAGTCTGATCGACGAGGTGCTCAAATTTATCGAGAGACAGATGTTCATTGAGAAGGCGCCAGTTGAACAACCTAGAGCCAAGAAAGAATAAATCATAACTGAAGACGAAGATCATAGTTCCCAAATAGGGGCTGTAAAATATTAGATAGTAGATATAGAACTGAAAATGTACTTATTTGCACTAAGTTTTTAGCTCCATTGATTCAGCGTTGATGCTTTCGTGTTGATGAGATTGCGTCTAGTTTTGACCTCGAAGTAAGACTGTCTAGAAGATGCGTGACATCTATTCTAAAACGGAAATCTAACATGGAAAGCCATATAAGCGTAATAGTGTGTATCATAAAGATTGCCATTTTGCTGCCATCTAGCTGTAATGCCATGAATGTCTAGTATACACAAGACGTGCCGCTTCTTCTCCATCTTTAGCAGCTGTGTCTTGACGTTCATCTCAACCCAATGCTCTTCATAATGCTCCCCTTCCATACGCCCATTCCTACATCCCATGATGCACCATCTTCTAGACTCCCTTAATCCTGTCTACCCTTCAATAACCGCTTGGTGACCTTGTCCTTCTCGATAATGTACACATGCGCACCCCAACCCGACAACGCATCTCTGTCTACAGCATTCAGTAAAGCCTGCGAGATAGTCTCGAAGAGATCCTCGGGTTCCTATAAACCACTCCATTAGCACTTAATCCCAATCCCAATTTCTCCTCCATTACAGAAAGCAGAATGGGGGGCAGAACTCACAAGATCCGGCTCCCAAAGTCCCTCGCAAGTACCAAACAACTGATCACTCGCCGTCCCACTGACAATAAAATCCTTCGCGAAATCAATACATCCAATACTATCAAACCCACAAATGAACGGCTTTCCGGTCTTCTGATCAATGCCCGCCACAACCGGCGATACGAAATACGGTCCAAATCTCCGCTCATACAGTGAACTCGACACCAAGTTCGCCATCGTCGAAGGAGAGATGTTGCGTTCTTCGCGGAGGCGGTACATGTTGACTTTGTAGCGGAACAGGTCGCTGACGGTCGAGACGTCGGTAGCGAGCCCGGTCAGACCTAGGTAGACGTCGCCGTAGGAGAAGATTTTGGGGAAGTTGTTGGAGACGGTTAGGGATTGTAGACCGAGGCGGAGATCGCAGGCGATGGCGACGCAGTCTTTGCCCACCATCGCTACGCAGGCGCCGCCATCTTGTTTCTGTCAGAGGTTTGGAGAATTGCATGGGAAGGAAGAGGCATACTGATTGAGAATGGGGAGCTCTGTGAAGGTGAGGTCAGCGCAGTGTTTGAGAGAGGTAGGGAATAATGCTTACCATTTTGACCGATTTATTGTGGTTGTGGGTATCTTGATATGTAGATGAAGGGTGTTAAAGCTCTTTAGAAGAGTCAAGAGCTTGGCGGATGGTGGTGTTGAGAAAGTGAGGCTGCTTGGTATTTCGAGATGTGGTTGCTGCAAGGTAGACACCGCGCACGCGTTCGAGGCCGAGCTTCAAAAGCTTAAACCAATCAGATCCGGGTGCTGTCAGGCACCAAATCATGAACAGCCTTGGGGTGTTTGCGCCGGAAACAGCAACACATAAATTTTAAGCTTCAGTGCAATATTTGTCCTTTCATCATTCGTGTACCTATTCACTCTTCATTTTGTAATTCAGAGGTCTATTACCTATTCGTGCTCTGGTTTTGCGACCCGGTATCAACACCCCGCCACGCCCGCTCCTGACAAATAATCGAGAGAAACAAAGAGAAAGTTAGAGGCACGCCTACGTTTCTTTGACGCCTGAACTTACAAAGGCTTCTCCACTTAGGAGAAGCTCCTGCAGAGGACTGCTGAAACGCAAGACATTATCCTCGAACGAAGCATCCAAGACAAACGCAACCATGGCCTCTCACGTTGTGGTAATAGACAGTGCTCTTCGACGACACAACGTCAAAGTCAATCCGGGCAAATACATGACAGAAGTCCTGGAGGAGGCATGCAAAAAGTTCGGCCTGAATTCAAACAACTACGGCATTAAGTACTTATACCTCCCTCGTTCCTGATCCAGTCTCTAACATGCCATAGACACAAAGACAAGCCACTCGATCTTTCCAGAACTTTTAGGCAAACAGGCCTCGTCTCAGGTGCAAAGCTTGAGCTTGTGCAAGCCTCTCGAACCCCATCCGCTGTCTCGGTAGCATTACAATTACCAGACGATTTGGCACCCACTGTCCCTGGAGGTCGGTTGATAGACAAAGTGCCTAGTGATACCACAATATGGCTGATATTACGGAAATTCGAGTCCAGTGGGGGAGCAAACTGGAACTTCACAGCCAGAAGTGTCGCACAAATGGAGAATGGTGCTTCAGGTGCTGGACGGATATTCTACGAGATGCCTACGCTCACTATTATGGGGAGAGAACTATCAACGTTTGGAGATCTTCAGAAGACATTGGCTCAGCTGGGTTTCAACGGAGGCACTGTTTCGATGCGACTAAGCTTCAAGAAGACAGACCAACCTCTCGAGGAAGCAATGTCTGAGATAAACCAGTACTTCAAGGAAGAAGAAGCTCCAGCTCAAGAAGCCATACCGCCCAAAGACGTCGAAACCATTACAAACGCCATCCAGAAGCTCCCCTCCAACGAAGCAGAATCCAAGGACGTCGATATGACTTCCGGCACTGGATCAGAAACAACCAACAACACAACCACAGCAGACCCATCACCATACCCCGACACAGTAGGCGATCTCCCACCCCCAGTCACTCCATCCAAGCGTGCCGCAGAGAAGTCCCCATCTCCAGAACAAGTCCTAGGACCAGACCAACGCCCTGTATCTGTCTACCGCCCACCATCCAGTCACGTCCCCCTCGCCGCCACCACACCTCACAACGAGTCTGACTACGAGCCCACCATCGCCCACGCAAAGCTCCACCAAAGTCGTCTCCTAAACAATTCTCAAAACAAGCGTCTGCTCTCGGATGCAGAGGCCGAACGACTCGAAAAGGAGCGAGCAGCGAAGCTAGCAAGCACGAAGGAAGTCTCCATCAAGATCCGCTTCCCTGACCAATCATCCATCGTCGCTCCTTTCACCGCTTCAGATACGGGAGCAAATCTCCATACTTTCGTCCGAGGCGTCATCGTCGCAGAAGACCAGCCATTCAAGCTAGTTTGGAACGGAAAGGGAGTTCAGACTGTTCCTGATAGTGAGAAGAAGTTGATCAAGGATTTGGGGTTCGAGGGAAGGGTGCTGGTTAATTTTCACTGGGAGGACGATGCTAGGGAAAGTGTTAGAAAGGAGACGACTTTGAAAGCTCAATATGCGCAGAGTGCGAGAGAGGTTGCTGTTCCTGAGGTTCCAAGCGTCGATGCTGGTGAGGAGGATCGGGCGCCTGTGGTGAAGGAGAAGCCTAAGGAGAGTTCTGGAGATGGAAAGCCAAAGGGTCTTCCAAAGTGGTTTAAAGGGCTGGGAAAGAAGTGAGGAAAGATGAGGGAGTTTGATGGTCATGAATTCATGAATGAATGTTGAGAGGGGTACTGACTTGTGGGATGTCTTGTTAGAATTTTTAGTCCGGACATCCATCATAGCGAGGAGTTGTCTGTTTTGCTCCTTTCGGTCCATAGAAGACCGCAACAGCGTAAATGAATTAGTTTCACATCACATCAGATCTAATCATCGCGCTTCTTCTCACTCAAAGTGGTGTTATGTCTTGTGTTGTAGAATTCATTCATTGCCTCCATATACCGTTGCTGCAATCACTAGCCTAGCTCAGCCATCACCATGATAGAGAAAGTCAGGAACACCGGAAGAGACCAAGTTCATTCATACAACTCCGCTCCATCCATTGCAATCCCAACCATGACGAAGGTATCGTATCGAAACGAGGATATCGAAGGAAGAACTTTTTAATGACCGGCTCTCCTCGACTCAGCAATAACCCGCTGCAGCTCATCGACCTTCGCCTTAGCACGACCGAAAGTACCGAGCTATATTCTCATCAGCCACTATCTCTTCCAATTTCTCTCTCCACACACTGATGCTGACGTGCTGATGTGCTGATGGGATAGGGAAATACATACCCTCTTCTTAGCTAGCTTACGGGCACGCTTATCCTTGCTATTGCGGAGCAATTCAATGACACGACGCTCGTACGGTGCAAGTCTATTCAAATGAAATCCCCATCATTAGCCATTGCACTCTCTCCAATCAAACAAATCAAACACAAGATGTAGAAGCAGGCGTAACGTACCCAGAAACCTCCTTAACAATCTCCCTAACGAACGCAGTCCGCTTGCTGAGATGACCCTTCGTCCGCGAGACCCTCGGCTTCAAGACGCGCGCCTCGGTCTTCTATAATATTCCCACACGTATTAGCCGGTCCATCCCAAATCGAAAAGTGCGAATTGAGATCCTCCAAGAGGTGAGACGGGCTTGGGGTATGCTTGCTTGCTTGCGAGCCTACGAGCCTACGAGTCTGCGAGCCCAAGAGCCTGATAGACCGAGAGCGAGCAAGCAAGACACCTCATAGAAAAGCAAGCAGCCTTGCTCTTGGAGATTTTGCGATCCTTCGCGATCCCATTCCATGGTACGGTAAAGGGTGATAGAGGGTAATTCATACATGTCCCTTATTCAATCCAACGGCGATGCCGCTGCGTTCCTTGCGTTCTGCTGCCATTTTTCCGTGGTAAGGCGATGGCGTTGTCGTTGGTTGTCGATGAGAAGCAGTAGGTAGGTGGGAAAAAAGTTCGCGATCTTGAAGTTGTGGGTTTGTGGATCACGTGGAGGCTAGATCTCGCCTAAGCGAGATTTTTAAGTGGAGATGGGGATTCTTTGCCTTAGCCTCGAGCGCGAGGCTGAGAATCTTGATGTGGAAAGCAAGTTAGGATTGCGATTGCTCTTGAAGAGGGCTTTTTACTCTTCGAAATTGCTTATTCTAACGTTATCTTCAATTGCGGTGTACTTCGTATTTCTTATATGTCGTTGTTCGCTATCCACCAGCTCCTTTTGCAAGTCTAGCCCTCGATGACTCAATTGTGTTGTAAATTTCTGTCCATTAATACTACCCTTAGCTTGAACATCGCAAGTGCATAATTAATCTCGAAGTCACAGTGGATCGACTCCATAATTTGAATATGATCATCCCTTCCATTCACGTTCATCTTCTATCAACAGCTAAGAAGTGCCTTACACGTACCCAACCAACCGACCCATCACACATATTCAAATCGTACAGACATCTCTTTTTCCCTCATCAAGTCTCATCTCATCTCATCTCATCCACCTTATTGACCCGCCAATCTCTTACCCACTCTTCTCAATTTTCATAAACAACCAGAACCGAGCATCAAATCCCATGGAAAACACCCGAAGTCAGCGACTATCGTCGGTGCAAGCGCATGAAATCAAGGTATCGCATCGCATCCATCCAGTAACTCTCAAACGAAATGATCTGGGTATAAACTTCCTCTGCTCTCTCCAACAGTGCTTCAAAAGACCGCTTTGCTGAAACGAAAAAGAATCGGCCGTTTCTGTTCCCGCAGCCAGAATGCAAGATTGTATGAACCCCTGGAATGCTAGTGTACAGTCGTAAAAGAAATGCGTAATGAAGAATTCATTAGTAATTACAGTATTGATCGGTTTCGATCAAATTGTGGGGTTTCGTGATGACTTTGGCACCTGTCCAAAGTCGCGATCTGTGCTTAGAAGGGAAAGTCTCCACTTCTTTCATCGTCGTATCAGGTTTTTCAGTCGGCAGGTTCTAGTCAAAGAAAGATTCCTCGTCAACGAGACCTATGGGTTTCTGTTAGAGGTATATACTTGAGGAAAGGAAATATTAAGACAGGAAAAAGTAGGAGGCTTACGGCCATCATTAAGCCGAGTGTTACTGGGCTTTCGTGCACCCAGGCCTATGTTCATACCAAACATGGTGCTCTCGCGTCTCTTAGTCTTGTTACTTTGAGGGTTCTCCGCGCCGTATTGCTTGTAAGCTTGACTGCCGCCGAACTGCTCATAGGATGGCCCGGCTAAAGTTGGAGTTGACCTGCCGTATTCAGGACCAGCCATGGTTGGAGCTTGCAGTTTTTGCTCATATGCAGGCTGCAGTGGTGTGAAACCAGTATCATATTGCGGACGTTGCTGGTAATGTTGAGGCATCGGGAATTGAGGAGGTTGCTGGAACGATTGTTGGTCGTACGATGGGGTCGGAAGATCTTGGAACTTTTGGCGTCTGGGAGATCGGATGTCCTCAGGTGTCAAAGGAGGTGCAGTTACTGTGACTTCTACAGGAGGCCCGTGCTCGTCCGGTTCCTGTCCAAATATGTCGTCGTACTGTTGCAAGAACAAGGCAAAAACTGGCTGAGGAATATTGAGAGTTGGTGAGAAGACGATGCCGACGTTTCGTACGGTCATCTTGTTCCGGTCCGAATTATTGACGATATTGATCAAAAAACCGGAGAGATACCTAAGGAGGGCGTTATTGGCCCGCGGTAGTCTATGAACGAGTCCATTCAGGGCACTGATCTTCTCGTCGATGTCGTTAAGTTCGGTAACCGCAACAAATTCGAGATGAAGTTCTCTTGTAAGGATTGTTTGTGGCAATTCTCTGAGATATTGCTTCAGGAGTGATGCAACAGCATGAATGTCGTAATACTGATCGTCCGTGACAAGATTGATATCTCCTTCGTTATTGAAGCGTTCCTTAAGTGCTTTGATCACAACACTCGACCCACTCAACCTGAAGATACCCTCCTCATTCGCTGCATTCTTTGCATCCAGATATTCAATGCAGCGGTAGACTACAGCAGGAAGCTCGATGTCGACGTTGACTGGATGGTTATACCTTACAGCTTCCCCCAATGGCGCTCCAAATGCGGGTCTGATCGGCCCATGCTGCTCATAAGCCAGCTGCGACAGATTAGTATTTGAGTCGTTCGGCGAAGGTTCTTGCATGTCAGCAGATGCCCGCGGCTTTGACCCAAATCCGAAAAAGCTGCGCTTCTTCTGCTTGATTCGCTCGTCTTGCCCAACTGGAGCTAGCATGTTTTGCCTGTTTCCCCAAGAGGAAGAATCTTGGATGACCTGTGCATTCTTGGGTGCTGAGATGTTCTTCATGGTTTGTGACTGAGGAATTTGAGCGAGAGGATCTCGTTCATAGGCTTGCGTTGGCGGTGACGGTGTACTTGAGTTTTTCGATCGCACACCCGCCGGAATGTTACCTTGCTTGGCACTTTCATAGCTAACAGCTCTCAGTCCATCATCAGCCAGATCAGGAGTAGTTTGGCTTCGTCCTGAAGCAGCATACATCTTCTTCTTGGACTTCATCCCATTGATATGTCCAGATCCAGCAGAATTGGTGCGATCGTGTTGAGCGGCATGATCTTCATCTTCTTCGTCTTTGTAATCAACATACTGGAGAAGAGCTATCACCCATTCATCACGCTCCTGGTCGCTCTCAGCACACAGAACGTGGCGAACAAGACTTGTAGAGTCCTTGCGTTTCGGCTCCAGAATCAGGAATGCATGGCGGTATTGGTTATCGACGTCATCCTCGCCACGAGATGGAGACGAGTTGTCGGCTTGTTGCTGCTGCTTTCCGATCTGAGCGTTTTGCAGCTTGATCGCTCCTAAATTAGGTCCACCCGGGGAGTCATAGTACTTGAATACTGGTCCGTCCAGCACAAAATATCTTGCTTTCCAGCCACCGAAGTTCTTGCCTCTCTTCGTCAAGTATCCATTCTTTAATGGTCTTCCGCCCGGACCGGTTTTGATTGGGCTTTCACTCCTAGAGTCACGACCAGCAGTGGCATCGTCCGCGTATGGTTCCATGGTGTTCGTTGACAAATACCTGCAAACTTCCAAAGCAGAAGCCATTTCCATCTGTGTGTTTAAAACCTCGTCAAGATACTTGTCTAAGGCTAATCGTCTTGCGTCAACCTTAGCGGGTGCATGACCACTGAACAACGACTTTTCTGGAGGCTTAGCAGTAAATGACGGCGACTGCTTCAGTACTTGGTCCAAGTGGCCTAGCGAAGCAGAATCCTTCTCGACTCTCCACAGTTCTCTGCCATCCGACCTTGCGAACACTGCCAACGAAAAGACAGGATCCTCCTCAAAGTTCTTTGGGAACATGATACTGGCTCTAGATGGCTTCAAACGCGAAGATGCTACTCTTACGTCTATCGATGGGAGGGCATTTGGTGGAAGTAATAGATCAGGATATTCCTCAGTAACTAGACCTTTATATATTCCACTTCGGCTGGAAGGACTTTGGGTAACTGGGGAGCTTTCTTCCTTGGGGCTTGGATCAGCATAATCTGCAGCCTTCTTAGCAATAATCAGAGGCTTTGGCGAGACCAGTTGTAAAGGCTCGCCCTTTGGCGCACCAGGGGATGAAATCGACATCGGAGTATTTGGTGGTAGTGGTATAGGTTGACGTGGAGCCCGTGGAGACAGAGGTACAGCTCCCGGAAAGCCTCCCATTCGCGGAGACATTGGTGGTGAGTTGACAGAAGAGTGATTCGATCCTCGCGGTAAAGGAGAACCCAAGGGTCTATCTATGGGTCTCGGACTCATAGGTAGACCTGGACTCATCAAAGGTGGAGACATCATTCCCGAGGCCTCACTGAGCACGCCTGCCAAAGAGCCAGAATTAGACTCATGGCCCGAGAAGTGACGCATAGCATCCGGTGGTGATATGGGTATTGTTCTTGGACTTGTTGGCATGGGATCGGCGTTAATTGGAAATTTTCCGTCTTTTGGAGTCGTTGGGCGAGACTTCGAACCCTTCGCACTCTTCTTGGATAGACTTCTCATTTCAGCGTCCTTCATGGCCGCGATTTCTCGTTCTCTATCATCCTCTTCTCGAGTCTTTCGTCGTCCTCGCTCCGTGAATGCAGGTAGCTCATCAACCTCCAAGATATCATCATAATCCGAATCCGTCTCATCTCCGGTACCAGAAGTCTGGCGCAGATGTGAGCTTGCGTTGCTTTTCTTTCCGAGGTTCAAGGGCGCTGGTGGAGCTTTTCGTGGTGGCGTAGGGAATGATTTGAGGCCTTCATCTGGGTTGGGAGATGGTCCAATCACAGCCACCGAAGGGTTTTGACTTGACATTGGTGCTCTTGGTGGTGGGACGTTTGGCGGCGGGCCTTTCGGTGGATCCGTCGGTAAACTTCTTGAAGGTGGCAGAGACGCATTGTAAGGGACTTCTCTGGCAACTTCAGTCGCTTTTCGTTGTTGTTGACCAGCCTCAAAACCAGTGGACGGTGCATCGGGATTATACTGCTGGAACGCGTGTTGAGTTGGTGATGGCATCTTGTGTTCTGCTTCAACCATATTGTTCAAACTCGAACTTTGGAATTGCATAGCAGGTGGAGTGATAGGATATGGAGCCAGTGCAACATCAATTGGCGAGTGATGGTGGTCTTGTTCCGGTTCTCTAAGCCCAGCGGACACCAGAGCCTCCATACTTCCAGGCTTCGAGATTTCCACTGTCCGCGTGTCTGAAGAAACCATTGATCCCGCCTCAGAAGGCAAACTTGGATTGGAATCCACAGGCGAAGGATTCGAGACTTGCTGAGCCGTGAGTTCCTTGAATTTCTTACGATATCGCTCTCTATCTTTTACCGCTCTGTCGAGATCTTTGTTCAGACCTAATATCATGGCTCTCTGTTTGTCTACCAAACGCCAAAGTTGTGTGTTTTGTGCGGAAATCGACTGCTTGTCTTTCAGGAGGTGATGTATGAGAGCTTCTGGGCTTCCTGCTGCCCGAATGAGGTTCGCAATGTCGGGTGTACCATCTGCGTTAATATCTAGAGAGCCACTTTTAGAGTGCCCACCATTAGATAGAGAGGATATAGCAGAGTCGATCGAGGAGGTCCTTGGAGGTGCTCGCCCCAATTCCGCTCGATGTGCTGGAGCAGTGGCCGCCATCGTTGGTCGCGTGCCAGAAGAGCCTCCTTGCGGCTTGGAGGTTAGGACAGGATCGGATACACTTCGTGTGGCCTCATTCGTCTCGTTGACAGGACGGGCGTATCTAGAGACGAGTACATTAGATCGAAGACCGTATACACACTCAATGACCCATATACCTTGGTTTCTCTTCTGGTATCGAATCTACAGATGAGGTTTCTGATGTGTAGAAGCTCTGCTCGGAAGCTAACAGGTCGTCCAGACGTTCCTTAGGAGATCGAGGTTGCTGTAGACTCTGGTGAACTGAGCTCGACGACGGCGAAGTATGATCGACACCACTTCTTGAGAAGGTAGTTCTTGTCGGAGTAACGCTGGTCGGTGGAGATATTGCACTGGTGCTAGTTTGTAGAGGACTAGGAGCAGCCTTGCGCTGAGACCTTGAGGGAGAAGAGAGGGTCCAGGTCAGCGCACGTTGACGCGGTAGTCACAGATGAAAATAGACTTAACATACCTCCTTCCAGTCTCTGCTGTTGGGGACGGGTTGTTTGGTGAGGAGTAAACTGGAGTCCGCCCTACGGTGGGGCTGTCTTGAGGGAAGAACTGCAGCTGTGTCTGGGCATCGGAAGGTCCATCGTTCTGTTGCGAAAGATGCGACATCGCCCACCGGCTGAGACTGAGTCTGCTATGCAGATGGAGAGAGGAGCTCGATTACCAATTGGCTGGCATTCGAGCCAAGATGGAAGGCTCTCCAGTCAGAAGAGTAGTGGCGCCTGACTGTGCCTGCTGGGGCAGCGGGTTTCGAAATGCCTGGTCGACCCTGATTGACGTCGCACCTTCAGAGAGGGACGTTCAGGCGAGACTCTCGAACGCGGAGCGAGCGTGCAATAGGTCAGCACGCGGCCAAGAATCCAGGATGGACGAGGGAGTGTGAGTTGGAACTGCTGGGTGTGGTCCACGTTGGCCGCATGTGCAGTGCAGACGGAGGGGGTGGTGTATGGTGCGTGGTGTGTGGTGTGCAGTATTGCCGTGCAGAAATATTATGTACAAAGGATTAGGAATTATCACAACGGCGACGACAGGACAGGCCTCACGTCAGCCACAACATGCACTTGACGCGAAGGGTGCAAAGGGCCGGGCAGGACGGGGGAGAATTAGAAAGTAAAAAGGAGCGAGTCAGAGGAGAGGAACGTTTCTCTGGGTGGATGGGAGGGAGGGAGAGAGGGAAGATGGCCGCGAGAGAATGGGTGTGGTTTGGAGGTCTGATCTGGGACTAGAGCTCCGGGCATTATTGAGATTGAGTCGCCAGTGCGCCAGTGCGGATTTGATTTGATGAGGCGTTGGCACTGGCACTGGCACTGGCACTGGCAGACGATTTTGAGCTGCCGAGAGAGGGCAAGGAAGGAGGACGGGGCCGTCAACATTAAATACCGTAGTCTGCTCGACAGTAAGGTGCGTCGAAATACGGAAATAATATTTGCAGGGCAGCAGGGCAGCAGGGCTGTCCAATTATTTGAGGGCGTCGGCGCCCCCTATGCGTGACAGTGCCGTCGTCTCCATCTGCGGTACGAAGTATTTCTTGCACGGCGCCTTTGCAACCACTCTTCACGACACCCACGTTTGCAGCGTGAAATCCTGTGCAGCATCACTCGCGATTGCAGGTCCCGACGGCCTCGGTGGTATCCACATCTGGTACGGGATCGCAATCGCAACGCAGCAGCTGGTACTATCCGCACCGTTGCTGCCGCTGCTTCCCTGGACCCAGTGGCTGGTGATTGGCGAGCCTGTTGATTGCTCAGGGACGAAGGCGCCACCCTAGGATGCTGAAAGAGAAATGAGTTTGAGATTTCTGAGCGGCCCTGATCGTTGGTTCCCACCACTGCGGTCGTGTCGGTTGTGTCACTCTGGCCACGCTCAGCGGCCCAGATACGATGTCAACTGCAATGATGCTTCAGCTCGCCAACGGAACCCAGCGAGAGCCGGTCACACCTCGCCGACGCCTGTCTGCAAGATGCCATATCTATCAACGGAGCGGCTCTAAATCCTGCAGAGTGCAGCTGCGCTGCTGCCGGATACTGGTGTAGGCAACCTCGAAAAGAAGGAGAATATCTTCATTTCCAGGGCCCCCAGTCAGGGGTGCATACAAGCGAGGGCATGGAGTTGCGTTCGGGCCAAAGTGGCAAAGTCTGCTCGCCGTAACCCTATTCCCATGAACAGTTAGTTAAACTGCAGCTTGAACGTGGAAAGTCTGCTGATAAGGTCATGCTTTGGTCTTAATTACTACGGTAGATCGACATCATCTAAACTCGGCAACTCTTATATACGGCTATTCGGAACCCTGAAAGTTGATAGAAACCTCATCTCGAACCGCTCTGAATGCCACATCTCGTTCATGAAGCTTGCGCAACGTCCTCATCATACCGTCAAGTGATGGACCAGGATCTCGATTAAGCTCATCAGGATCAATTGGTCCCAAAAGCAAAAGCGCCACACGCGACCAGGCTCGAGTCGCACAAAGCATCCTCCTCGATCGACGGCATGGTCATGGCTTTCAAGCTCAATCCAAAGCATGGGGTAACAGGGGCCGCAACAGAAGAAAATGACATTTCGACATGAAACCGTGAAACATGTTTCCCGTTCTCGGACACACTGACAGATCTCTGCTCAGTGCTCTGTTCCTGCGTCTCAGATCTCTATCCGCTCCATTCAGAAGGAGGTCATGACCTCCATTGCCACTGGAAGGGTCAGCAGCCGAGCAAAGCACCATCATCATCATGCACCTCTCAAGTCGTCAACGGTCCCTCCGCAACCCCGGATCGTCGAGCAGGAACACTCCAACTGTGAGTGCAGTTGGAGGCCTGTCCTCCTTCCTCCTTCCGTGGTCGATGTGCCCCCCAAGAAGAAGTTGATCCCATCCCCCATCCCCCATCCCCCATCCCCATCCCCATCCCAGCGCTTGTGGAAACGGCAGTCAAACGAACCACAGGCGCTGCCTTCAGCCACAGCATGCTCGAGATGGCTAGACTACGCCCGGGAAAATGCACCCCACCATTCTCGCTCGCATCTCCGCTGCTGAGGCACTGAATCGAACGAGAATCAGAGGATAATGCGCCGAAAGTCCTGGTCGAGCGCTGTGTCCCTGCATGTCCATCGCTCTCGAGTCTCAGGGGTCGGTGCTAGGATCTGGACGGACAGAGGAACTTCCTGCCAGACTTCAACAATGCTCTGCGTCACAGCGCGGATGTCACTCAGAAGACATACACTATCAGATCCGTCCTTTCGGGCTGTGGAAAGTGCTGACGCTGACGCTGACATGGCCGGTATTTTCTCTCCTCGCATCTTAACTGGCGAACTTGGAGGAACAGCCCTGATCTCAGGGGAACTGGGCTGCATCACGCTGACCTCCCATGCCGTGCCGTCCTCATCCCAACCCCTCTCACAACCACACCAAAAATCTAGTTCGCGATCATCATCCCAAGCATAGGCTGACAGCGGGCCACACACTTCCTCGCACCAAGCGCTGCAGTGGAGAGGGGAAGCGGTGTGACGGCAACCACAACCATCGCACATCTCCAGTCGCTTCACAGCCATGATAAGAATATCGGTTCCATTAAGCACCTGTCGACCACGGTCTGTTCGCACCCCACAAATAATCTATTGGCGTAAAATCAACGACAGCGACCCTGAACATCACTTTCGAAGCGGATGTCGTTGAAACAAGAACGCGATGAAGCCTCGTGCCTCTGCACGCAATACTTTACCCAAGGCTGAGAGCTGTTTGCGGATGAACTTCAAGGCAACACTTTTAACACAGTACATCTAAAACCCGTATTCGAAACAAATGCTTTCGGTCACATTAACGTCAAGAAGCGATGGAAGATGGTCCGAAAGCTTAACCTTAAAAATCTCTGAATAAGGCAATTCGTGGGGTGTGGCCTTGAACTCTTGATCTCGAATGGTCTTGAACAGATTCAGAATTTTGCGGTTGCAGCACCAACCACGCCCCCTTTCGGTTAGCGAGCCAGACGCAGGAGGTTGTGGCGAACATACAAGGGGGGAAGTATGCCAGGAACCTCAAATTTGGGGTAAATTCACCTAACACACATCAGCAAACATGCTCTGGAGTCAGAACACATTATACAACCGGCAGACTCTGAGACAGTCACCATACTTCAACCCTCTCACCCAAACGCCATCAACCACAACCACACTTCAACACCTCTCCATGACGTCGAAATCATACGATTTTCGTCTTCCCTCCTTCCCAAAACCTCCAAAAAGCACTCGATCCGAAGCCGCACCAGCCGCTATTCCCCCCTTGCATGCTACCACCACACCATGCGAGATGCTCCCATTCAAGTCAACAATCATGACTATCAATGGTTGATCACTGTCTGAAACACTGACAATCGCATCCCTTCATGCCCGCCCTCCCAATCACCTCGCTCTATCCAATCAAATCCCATCTTCCAAGCCGCATCGCGATGGCGCGCATATCATCATCGTAACCGTTACGTTTGCACCAATCAGAAAAAAGACAGTTTCCCACCCATCTGGTTCGTTCAGCTGCCTCCCGTAGTTTTGAGCCTCTTCTTCCTCGCCATTCGTTGGCTCTCAACTCTCGAGTCTAAGCTAGCACGAACGAAAAATCCTGTCCTCTCCTATCCTATCCTACTCGGTGAGATGATCGAACAAACAAACAAGCATACGGACCCCACTCCGCCTTCATAATCACATTCACATGCTCGACCAAGAAACGCTCCCTCATAAAAGGCTATTACCAGCCCAACCGTCGGCCATCGTTACGCAAGCTCAATCGCTCTTCGCAAGCTCGAAAACGCTCCAACCAATCACAGGTCCGGATCCCTACCCTCCAAATCACATCCAGCTTCCACCTGACATTTTTTCATCTCACTCCACACCACCACGATCACCACGATCCACCAAATTCACGGAATCTGTATGTCATTATAGCTTCCGTCATGCATGCATGCACCATGCATACACCAATCGTTCCATTTCCCTACTTTCCGGTTCTTCCTCATCACTCGAGATCGGGGTTTTTGTTACGAATATCTGCTGCGCACGCCAACGCCAGTGCCAACACCAGCGCCATCGAGATGACTGGTGAGCTGAACTCCGGACGTACCGATTCGATGGACCCAAAAAGTCTAGAGAGCCGTCCAGGGAAAGTTTCTCTTAGGCTTTGGTTCCTTCCACCTTTGTTTCCTTGGGTTCGAAATGAGGTCTAGTGACTGAAGACGGCAGTTCCTTCGTAATCGCAGCTTTGCTGACCTCGATGCTCAGCATCATTCTCACGAACCCTAAATTTAATAGCGGGCTGGAAGTCCAGCCACCACAACCTATAATTTTGCCATTGCCAAGCTGCCAGCGAATGTTTGCTGATCCTTGGTCAATCATCTTTACGATTCCCGTTCTCCGAGTAGGATATCGACACGAGCCAAGTCGGCCGAAGAAGTGGATTTCTCATGCCTCAAAGTCAAGGCATGAGCTGTTCGTTCGCTGACAGCCTTTCAGCTCCGACAAAGAGATTTACTAGCGTGAACCCTGGCCATGGACGAGGAAATACGTGGTACAGTACATCATGCTGAGAGGCTGGTATGAGGCAATATCCCTCACTGTCCTGGGGCTTGTGAGCTGTTCTTGCAGAAGTTATTAGCATGTATCATGTCCATGTTCTGTTTATAGGTATAAGCTTCGAATTAGGAAGTACGTTCAATCTCACCCAATCCCAAGACTTAGTAATGAGCAATGAGCAATTTACATTGTATTCCCCTTCATCCCCATTGCCAGTCACCACTAACTACGCGCACGTCTACCCACCGGGAACATGCTTGAGTCTTGAATTACATGCTTTCCGCTCACAATTTCTGTCAACAACCCCAGCTCAAGCACTAGCTATGACAAACCTCATCTCTTGTCGTGTTCATGTTCGTATATTTGTACAGTACCCGGAGCTCGGGAACGGGAACCTGCAGCTGTCATATCAAGTTATGCCGTGTCAGCTCTCACTGTATACACACAGCCCGGAGTCGTACAGTACATCGCATGCTGATGTCGGCCGCCTATTTTCGTTCCGTTCGTGTCGTGTTCGTGTTTGTGTTCATGGAGTACAGAACATGCATGCCATGTTGTTGTACATGTACCCGGACTCACATCTCCTCATCTTGCTTGCTTCGTGTGCCTATGCTGACTTAAGAACACTTGTAGAAGGTCTCTCAGCTTCGAGCGGGAGATTTGGTATCGGGTAAGGCTGAATGCTGTAGTTCTAACTATCTCGCGAGAGGTATCCTTTGACGCTGTCATTATCCGCCGTCTTTTGCATGTGTGCTGAAACCGATCGAAATTATCCCATGAGGCATGATCTCTTCTACATTAGAGTCTAGCCGCTCTGGCAAGCATAACTTCTTGGGCAATCTAGTGTCTCGTCTAGTATGGTCGCTTGCAATGATTGTATATAGCTTGTACTTCGCGATCTACGCTAATGTGCTTTGTTCGCCGTGTATCATTCTTCCTCGTAGTTTGACCCACAAATGCCACGAAGTCGAGCACCAGCTTATTATCATAACTCTCGCTCCCCAGTCATATCAACACTATCCATGATTTCATGGATATCCGGCACATCTCCTGAAGCTAGTTGTTTCGCTGTGCGATATTTCTTTGATTAATGCAGACCAGGCGAGCTTTGCGGAAAGGTATCAACAAGTCGCCGCCCCCAGCAGATCCTCGCCAACACTTATTCTCCGTTATTCCTCTCTGAGGCGTGAGAAACACTAATTAAGCATCACCGAATAAATTCTCGATTCAAGATAAAAGCATAAACCTACATAATTCCCGCGTTTATCTATTACCATCGAGTATTATATTAAGTTCTCTACTGAAGTTACCAGTGAAGACGCTCGTCGGTGTAGTCTACCGGCTGGGATGCGAGAACAATATTGCTATATTTCTCGAGTGTATTCAAGTTTTAACAGCTCCTAACACTTTTATTTATACTACACTGATAGATGTTTTCCAGATCTCGTCTAGTGAGACTTTGGATTATGTAAGGTAGGGTTATAATCGATAGCTGATTATCATCGAACACCTTCGCGTTTAATTACTACGACGGGTCGATTCAACATCACACATTACGAGCTTAAGTTATGACACAGATGAGTCTTAGTAACATCAGATACCATTCTTACATGTTAATAAACTTGCTAGCTACAAACCTCTCCTCGCGATAACGTATAGTACATTAGGACATGGCAAAAGTGATTTTGCCCAAAGCTAGTAAGAACAATGAGCGCCTCTGCAGAAAAATGGCGCTTCGACTTTCACATCCGTCACAATCCCAATCTTTCCTCTGCCAGTCTGAGAAAGCTTGGCCTCAATGCTGTTCATTCCTCGACTTCCAATTCTTGACTATGATTAGACAATCAATTAGCTAATTCAGGGGCTATCGAAATATGAAGAATCAAATGGAGCGAGCAAGAATACTTACCAAGACACCGAAGAAAGTCAATCCCAATCGGTAGAATGGCGGATATAGCCAGGACTTGGCCCAGGTCCCAGCCTTCTAGAAACCAGTTTTGGTTTAGTATAGTCAATAATTGGGTTCGGAAGCGCTTGTAAAAGAAGAGAAGTACCCAAGTCCCAGTTATAAACACTATCATATCCAGACAAGCACAGGCGTTTGAGACATTGCGATATATCGGATGGTCCCTCTCCCATGATTTCAAAAACCTATAAAATCTTGACTTCTCTCCATTGCTAGCGTACTGATGCTGATAATCAAAATTTTCTTTCTTTTTTCTACCAAGGCAGTGTCTGGTTATAGCTAGGATCAAGGCTCTGGCAACGCAGTAGATAAGTAAAACTTCTAAGGTCAACTTAAGTTTGTTCTCGTTCAGAGTATACTTGAAGTCGTAAATTCTGTCAGAGTACTCTTCAAAGCTAAATCCTGGACTCTGAAAGCGGGAATAGATATAGATGGCAGATATGGTAATCAAAGGGGCGCTTATGCTGACGAAAGCCGCAGAAACTAAGGTTGACTTGTTACGCCGACGACGTGGCCTCTGACTACGGTCTGCATCGTTAACGGAATCACCCGACAATTTGTTCTGTATTCGGCGTAGGCATGCGCCAACTCGGTATGCACATAGCGGCGATTAGGTCCGTGGCAGCACATAAGGTGGATGCCTTCAAAGAGTACAAGTAGGGAGTAGACACTTAAGACACCGGCTTGGAAGAGAATAAAGATGAACATCTGTCCGTCAATATCGATTAGTCTTCATGAGCTTTCTGTTGATTGCTAAAGGAAACTTGGGTAAGACTTACTCCCGGACCATTCAGGTCTACAAGTTGATCCGTCTCTACGCCAATATCGCAGATTACGTTTTTGCAAGATCGGGCTGGTTGATCAATGACGAAATCAAAGTAAGGAATGTTGAGACTCATGGTGTTGTCGCTGGCATTGAATGTCTTGATGGTGTTGGCGTAGTCGAGACGGCCCTGATATTCCCAATCGAGAACCTCGCCAACGGTGGGAACAAGTTGCAGATATGGTGGAAGAGCATTCCGAAAGTATGCCTCAGTAGCGTTCTCGCCGAGCGAAGATGGGATCCAGAAAGTGGCATTATTCGTGCTGACAGTGCTGTCGGGAACGGTAACGAAGGGATCCGAGTTGATGTCAAACCATGAGTGAAAGAAGTCGGCAACAAGGCTGCAGTTCGACGAGAAGTTGAGGGATTGAAGGATGGGTGGTGACCACTGGATCTGGGTAGTAAAATCAACAGCCATGACGCTTATGCAAAAAGGCGACTGGAAGGGCTAAAGGTTTGCGATAAAAGATGGTGAAGAATGGAGAGAGTGTCTAAAATGAGAAGCATGATGCTGGGGCTCTCAAACCTTTTATCATTACAGATAATATGAAACAGGAGTAAGGTACAACCTCAATCCAAATATACATCAGGCCAACATCGCCAGAGAATCAGCTTCACCGAGACACACCAACCCCCTGGAATTGAAGCTGACATCTTGGTCCAGAGTTGTAGAGTCCAACATTTGTATAGTTCGTAGAATGCTGCTGCTAGGTATTACTCAAGGCTCCCTCACTCCCGCCCGCAGTCTGAAGACCGCCATAATAAACTGGGCGACATGTGGCTAGTGCCAAGGTAATAAGAAAACAATAACTGATGACCAGTGGTTGAGCGTGACTGTTACACAACATACGCCGCCATAAGCGCTTTTTGACAACCAGTCACGAACCGAACGGAGCCACAAATAGATAACTGCGTTGGAAGGAAGAGGAAAAAGCCGTTTGACCGGCTCTCTATCGTAATAACGCGCTGTGGCTTGAGTTAAAACGCGTACATAGGCATGATAGGAAGGGCACGAGGGGATTCGAAACTCTGTGCCGCAGAGACTAACGCTGCACACCATCTTCAACACAATCGTGTCCTAGATTAACGGCTTTTTCGATGCTGCATTGGCACGTGAAGTCGTCAGCCTGTCTAAGCTCTCCCAATTTTATAGATGCATAGGTTGCTCAGCCGGCCTTCTACCGTACCTGCTTATCAAGAAATAGCGGCCCGATATTCAACTCTCTATCAAGCTAGAATTTATCCAAACTCCAGCGGCAAAAGGGTCTTTATTTAGGAATTTAGGTCGTGAGACTGTAGCAGAAACGGCCCGTACTACAGAAGTTAGGACTTAGTGTGCATAACTAGATATTGCTGTGTGATCTGTGGCCCGGTATAGAATTCGCCAAGATGACAACCTAAAGGCCTCTAAGCCGTCCTGGCAGGACAAATAGAGGGTGAGGCTTTTTTAGGACAGTTAGCCGTAATGAGCTTCTGATCGAGCTGGTAGATAGTACATGCCGGTACTCGTTATATAGCCGTCTCGGCTCCTGGGAAAATCTGCGCAAGACTAATAAGAGAGCCAGAATGGATTCTCTGCTTTCCAGAAATTCTCTTGGAAAATGCAACCGGGGCACAAGGTAGCCAAAACTAGCCGCCAGGAGCCAAAACGGATCCCCACCTATAGTGCTCAGGCTGAGTCAGACAATGTTCAGGACGCTCAGGCAGGACTCAAGAACACTCACCATTGGCTCAGGTTAGGAGAGCGGCAGCTGCTCAGGTCCAAAGATGGAAATGGACTTCAGTGGGCTCACTTGTCGTCTGAGACTATAGCGGCAAGGCCGGCGAAAGTGAAATTCGTGTACTTCAAAGCAAGGAGACGTAGATCGAGACAAAGAGTTGCAGACAAAAAGAGCTATCAGCTCTTAATTCAAATTCAAGGGATTATGCTTCTAGATTTAAATGCAGTGAGAATTATACTCTAGGGTAAGGCGATGCGAAGGCGGATAAAAGGTGATATATTAATCCGATTTGCAAAACGAAACCCCTCAAAAAACAAAGGTCTAAACCTTTAAATTTCTGTACAGTTCCGTTCAGTATCGATCGACGACCCCGACGAGCGAAGTCAACAAGTCACTTCCGACAGATCCTCGGTGTTATGTGGATCCCTGTACAGATCATGTCACCTTACCGTGACCACCTCACGTGCTACCCCTTAGATTTAGACGAGCGCTACTCTCTGACCATCTCATTATCATTTAATAATCAACCCCATAGAATTATACCATAACATCAAACCTCTCTCTTTTGCGCACGTGTAAGCTCTAAAAACGTTAATTAGCTCTACTTTTATATTTTATCGTAAAAAGTTCTCTCAGCCTCAATTCCCCTTCTTTCTTCATTCTTCCCTTCGTTACTTACTATAAGAATCGAGGGGTTAACACACTTTTAAGGCGCAGCAGTCGATACAGAGCAGTAGTAAGTAGAGTTATGAGTGCTTTGGTAATAAACTACGGAGAAAAGTTCATTTGAAACGTCATGCTTCTTGTACTTTTATGTTTTCATAC
The DNA here is from genome assembly GCA_003988865.1 of Phialocephala sp. D728. Taxonomy (NCBI): domain Eukaryota; kingdom Fungi; phylum Ascomycota; class Leotiomycetes; order Helotiales; family Mollisiaceae; genus Phialocephala; species Phialocephala sp. D728. The sequence continues at coordinate 75,607 of QYAJ01000101.1, forward strand.
TCGCGACCTGGCTGTCATAACTTCCGCCCATACAGGGAACTCCATCTTCTTGCTCAACCGATACTACAGAGCTGTTCGAAGCGATTAACTACATGTTTCGCTGGTACAAAGATGCACCGATCTGCTACGCCTATCTCGCTGATGTCCCCCCAAGACGCATAGTTGAACTCCCCTATGTTCCGTGGAGTTGGTACTTCAGAAGCAGTCGGTAGTTTACTAGGGGGTGGAATTTACAAGAGCTTCCCGCACTAGGCATCCTGCTCTTTCTTGACCAGCAGTGGGGCAATATCGGAGCTCGTGAAGAATGGACAGATGAGATTCACCAAGCCACAGGCATTGGAGTCAAGCACCTACTGGATTTCGGTCAATGCTGTATTGCAGCTAAACTGTCTTGGGCTGCGAATCGACATACAACGCGAGAGGAGGATCGAGCGTATAGCCTGCTTGGACTCCTGGGAATCAATATGCCATTAATTTATGGTGAGGGGAAGAGGGCATTCATTCGACGGCAATATGAGCTTATTCGTTGTTACAACGATGAGACAATCTTTGCCTGGGGCAATATGTCAAGTGAGTCGCCTGCTCGTCTTTCACCATGTTTGAACTAATACTTTTGTTCGTATCTTTAGGTAGTGACAGTCTGGGAACTTTGTTTGCCAGCATATCTTCTTATACAGACCCTGGCATCTTGGCTACTTCTCTGGAAGACTTTGCACATTCCGGTGATCTTGAAGCTTGGGTCTTCGACAGACAAAGACTGAGATTTTCAATAACCAACGCCGGCTTAAGAATTAACGCAGAGTTTTTCGAAGAAGAGAAGCGCTTGTCAGGTACCCAATCGCTCTATGTTATCCAAATGAACTGTTCATTGGCACGGCCGCACTCAAGACGCACAAGGAGCCCTGTAGTAATCTTCCTAGCAAGAATAGATGAGCCTCTCCTCGCTAATAGCCCACCCGTTTTCCTTAGGAAGACTGGTGATGTTCTACGGGCTGACGCTAGATAAGTTCCTCTAATTGGAGAAGTTTAGAAAGGCATGACATACTCATCACAGAAAGCAAAGGAGTTTCGGAAGAAATATCCGACTCCGTTATCGATATTACATTCAAGCCCACGTATTACGAGTCGATCCTTTTAGGAGAGTGTCGTACCCGTGACCATAAATCCTGGGCTGAAATTTTGAGCTTCGGAGACACAGACCCCCGCTCGCTGTATGACTCGCATAAATCCAGATTGGTAAAATCGGAGGTCATGAAATTTCAGCTTAAGAAAAATGAAGTCCTGACTCTCGGTAATCTCAGACGACATTCTTTAGATTTCGCTTTCAACATGGTTAGTCAGCATCGCCGCTCTGCTTAGGCACTACTCACCCTCGCCTTACCCTCTGCTCAGGTTACTCAGTCACGTTCTCTCACCTGACTTCCATCCCTTGCAGGCAACTGGTAGTCCCCTTGCAGGAACGCTGCAAAGGGCAAGCCTCCTGCATATATAGGAGACTCGCCGTCTCCCAGCCTCTCAGATTGTTCTTGTCTCCGTAGCTCTAGATCTTCGGGTGAAGGCATTCTCCTACGAGATCCGGACAGTAGGTGTCACCTGACTCCTCCGTAACTCTGCTCGTACATGCCGTCACACACTCCTCCAAAATAACGTACATGATCGGCTCGCATTTCATTTAAGGTAACTTCTCTAGATTGTTATTATCAGTTGTGTCTTAATTCCATGTCTTAATTCCATGGGAATTAAGTGAATTAGCTTGAGGATCAGAATATTATTTATTACAATCTGAACAAACTTTCAGCCGATGCCATGCGTTAGTCAAATCGCCTCGCACATTATATATACTGTTGTGGCTCTCAGGCTGAGAATTGTACGCTTCATCGGTCGTTTTGATAACCACCTTTGAGCATGCCGTGTCTAGCTTGTCCGATCCATCGATGTTGAAAGTGTTTTCATATCGCCATCTCGTCCACGCTCAAGAGTTTCACCCTACCGACAACATCTCATCGTCCAGCAGCGCAGCTTGATCCCAGGTGTCCCCATTGTCAGTAATCAGTACCGACATCGACCCTTACAACCTTTCTCCCCCCGCCCGAATAAGCATGGCCTTCCAACAGTATCTTCTGGTCCTCCAATTTCACGTTTGCTATTGCGCTCGTAATTGGCATCTCTTGTATGGAATACGTCTTATCCCAATTCGGGTGTTTCCCATTTGGATTAAAAGACTTGTAGTCCCTCCGCTGCCATTGAGCATGACTTTCTTCGTCGGATACAGTGATGCGCTTTAACCACTTGACGGACCTTGCAGCGACATGCCCTGGTACGATGGCTCGTAGTGGGAAACCGTGGTCTCGTGGTAGCGGCTCACCGTTCATCGTGTGTGCGAGCATGACGTCCCCGTACGGATTGAGAGCCGATTCGATAGGCATGGAAGCTCCGTATGCTTCGCTACCAAAAATTGGATGTGCTTTGCTTCTGTATCGCCTTGCATGGCTGGTTGGGCTGGAAAGCCCGCATCGATGAGGACGTCAGAGAGTCTGACACCTTCCCACATGGCGGTCGATATGGCACCGACTTTCCATTGGAGGCCATTTGTCTGCTGTGCGTGCGTTGTCATGTCGCTTCGACGATTGCCTGCACATAGCAGAGTTGCCGAGACCTTTATAGGGTTGAAATTGTCGCGGAGATCTTGCGTCGTGTACTGCTTGGTACTACCACCGAGCAGTTTGACCTCAAGGGTGAATTTTTCCTCCTCAACCTTGGGCACCCACATGTGGTTCCGCACATAGAAAAGCTCATTCGGCGTGATGGAGCTGCTCGACAACGTGTCAGCCGGGTTCTCGGCATTGCATGGCTTCGCAGTGATGGTACGGAGCCTTGAATCGCGCGGCGGATCATGTTGAAAAGGGTCCTCGATCTCCTGTACAGCCAGTTTGCCATCAACAAGATCGTCAGAGTGTACAAACCCAATCTTATACTGCCTGAGTATTTCATAGATATATGCCATTTGCGGATGGTGAAGATGTCCTTGTACGGGTCAATGCTACCGCCAGGATGAGCGGCGACCCAATCTGTGATGTCGTAGACTTTGTCTCCACGCGTGACCTCGGACTGCCTGATTTGCCATCGTGCTTTCGGATATCTGATAGACGAAACCTGACTAGCGCCGGATCACGAAGGTCTCGAACTTGATGGGACAGGGAAACGTCATCGGCCGGTAACGAAGAACAAAAAGACACGCCGGCTGCGAGGACGCCAATTCTGGCAAGCGGAAGCGCAAAAGCAATCAACCGTCTAGCGAGACACAGTGGTCTTGATTTGATAGGTGTTGTAGACTTCGCGAACCTGCACATATCGAACTTGGACGCGGCCATACTGCTGCGCCGCGAGGTGGCGGTATAACGGGGCGTCCTGCATTGTCGTTGGATTTGGAAGGAGGAGCCATCAAGAGCACGAAAGAGAACAAGAAGATTCTCAGTGGATTTGTCTCTGGCGCTCGAAAGGGATGGGCAACGACGAAAGCTCGGAATTCCGAATTCTGGGATTCTGTGGGAAAGCTCAAAATATGCCACGGACTTGGTCTGCTCGCATCAGTACATATCGGCATTCAGACGTCAAGGCGTTTGCACAAACGTACCTCGCAGCCCGCTCAGAGCTTCAAACGCCGTGGCATAATTCTCAAATATTGTTGAAACAGACGTCAAGCCCATTCGCAGACGCATGAGGAGGTTCTCAGCCACCGGATTCGCTGCTCCGTTCTCCAAGAAAATTGAGTCCACCCTGCTGTGCACCATGACCAGAGTGTATGTACACTGCATGGCGCAACATGCCAAGGATGGCATCAACCGAGGAGCGGCGAGCGTAGAAGCAGGTGTGAGATAGCATGGTGGCATACAAAATTCGCCTGTCGGATTTGGAAATGGGAGGTCGTTAAAGGTCTGAGCGATGTTGAGGGCAGCTTTGAGACAGATTTTCGTGGATTGATGCCTGGTAAACGGGAGAAGACCAACCGCGCCCGGCACGAGAACTGACGACGGGCTGTCGAGTTCGTAAGTACTCAAGGAAGGGGCGGGACTGGTGGGTGATTTCGAATCCAGATCACAATATTTACCCACGAACACGGGGTTGTCATAAAACGCACAGTATCTGTGTATTTTAATCCTCGCACTTCTATGGTCAGCTGCTGGTCCGTTGCGATGCAGCTGTCATACCTATTGAGTTTGATGCGAGCCATGCATCTTAGAGCACGAGAAACAACTTCTTCGGTGCATTCCAGTGGCGACGTGGGCGAGCCTTGTAAGATCCAAGCATCTGCCACTCTGTTCACGCCCTCGACATGCTGCTCGAGCGCTTTCATCCGTTCGCAGACACTGAACATGTCGTCGTTTGCTTTAGCCGCCTTGACAAGCTCGGCCGCAAATTGCGTACAAGTCAAGAGGATCTGCTGGGCCTGGATGAACGACTCAAATGCCTAGAATTATGTCAAAACAAGCGAGCGCGACAGCTCTCTGCAGGTGAACATACCTCGGGATCAGCTTGGACGAAAGGATACTTTGTAATAGAACGTTGGGGTAGAGCTGAAGATGCCGGCGCCTGACCCAGCTTTTAGCTCGGTACGCATGCTCATAGATTCATGCTTACCGAATTGCTAACAATGTATGCTTGGGTCATGCAGATGTACTAAAAAGTGTTAGGCCGGATCATGGGAAAGCCGGTGCACATACTGTCATCCACCACACTCGAGCTTTTATTTCTGAGTAGGGATCTTCCTCCGCACATTCGTGGAGCGACAAAGCCATTGCCGACACCAAAGCCTGCCCTGCCCTTGACTGCATCTTCTTGAGATTACCACGCTGTGCATACTCATAGAAGCTAAGGATATCAAGCGCGACAATGTCCTCTAATTCCTGGGGCACCTCTTGATGAAATCGGTGCGTTTCAAGTTCGTCTCTGGGTTCCGCAAGAGCGGTAGATGGGTTTATGAATTCAGGGATGTCTTTTTCGCTTTCAAGATTTTCAAGTGCAGAGCGAGCGAGGTAGTGCGCATAGTTGCGTCTGAACAAAAGGGACTCTTGCGTCTGATAGTTGACATCATCGGCACAAGGGATCAATGCAAGCACGGCAGCTATAGCAAGACCAACCGGACTGGATGGCTCATACTCGGGGATGTCATCTTTGCGGAGATTTACTGGAAGGTCCAGAGGTGTGAGGATCGGGGGTGGAAAGATGGGAAAGAATGGGTGTATGTAGACATAGTACGCCTCGAGTCTATCAGAGTCAGAAGGTGTTGGTCAATAGGACGAAAGGTCAAACATTGCGTAATCAGACTCATACGTTCTCACCATAGGAGTAGATACAGTGATCCCCGATACATTTGCTGTACTCGGTAAGAACAGACTGTCGAATAGGTGATCGCTGTCCTGTAAGAGTTCTGGAAGTTCTGTAAGGCCAGCGCCTGGCTCGATGAAGTTCTCGATCGCAAGCTCTACATACACGATCAGCAGGTTTCATTGGCGAGGAGGTGCACACTTACGATGCGGATGTACTTGGTCTACCGATACTTCAGACAGAGAATATGAAGGTTGAATAGAATCGCGGCGATTTCGCCTTGTTCTGGCGCCACCCCTTCTGCTTGGTCTATAACTACATTCTCGTTCTCTAATTTGGCACTGTCCTCGCAGCTAGCTCAGTCAATGCTCCTACTCATGAGGGCAGTCATGCGCATACATTATCACACGGGCGCCCGCCATCGCACCGCGTCTTCAAGCTTCTACTAAAAAATCCATGTAAGCATCATCAAGTGAGCAGCGGATCGGTGGGTGTAAGGTTACCAGGACAAGCAAGCGATCCGAACCGGCGGAGCCGTGGTTGGCCGCCCCAAGCCGTTGTCACTCATTTCAGAGTCTGATGCACTGAACATGCAGAGCAAGGTCGGCAGGGTTGGGCCATTGTTCTGATGAAGTCCTACAAAATAGCCCAAATTACTAACGCCGGTGTCACGCGTTACAAGTAGAGGGAATTATGCTGACGGCGATTGCATCATTTTTGGCCGCGATGTGCAATCCGGGTGGTCCGTGCCACACGCCATTTTGGAGAAGTTGAGAACAATTCATGATGCGTGAGGACCGGCGTCTTAGATGGTATGAAGAACAAAACCGAGCTTGGAACTTAATCTCGCAAGAGCATCGCGCGTCAGTTCAGCAGACCCGAAGCAGCCGCTCAATTCAGTTATGCACAGGCTGCTGCTATACCGAATGTGTGCTAGTTGGAAATCACATGATCATGATACTTCTCTCCTTTAGTACTAGGCACTTTACGGAATACTTAAACCGCATTTTATACTTAGAACTATCCTCCTTAGACTTCTAAATACACGTCTCCTTACCCCTTGATTTTAGGGCATTCATATTGCTCTATTTGATAGTGTGCCCCGTAGATAAATTGAATTTTATTTTCCTCATCATCTAAACCGACTAAGCTTGAATCCAGCCTACCTCGCAGCATTCATAAGAAACAGCTGGGTGACGTTCGGTATGTTGTTGAGCAAGTCTGGTCCATATGTTGGCGGAGGTGATCTGGTCTTCTTCTGCCCACCTAAGTCCAAACCATTCAAATTAACATCCAGCTCATCCCACGCTTGAGCATTTATCCTCCGCCACATCTTCTTTCGCAGCTCAAGACCATCCAGGAAGGCCTTGAACCACTCCCTTTTGAAAGGTGGCAGCTGCCGGCCCAGACCGTGCTCGCCGGGTCCAGCCAATGCCCGAACGGCCTCGAAATAATCCTCAAAGTCGGGAAAGACCAGGGTGAACTTGGGGCCATCACCTCTAGCAGCGATCCGATCCTGCTCCCACTTTTCTTGCTCGGGCAGGGGTGGGAGGATGGCTCGGCCGGCTAGGATGCGCGCCGCTAGCACAGCTTGATATTCGAAGATTTTGAAAGTCAAGCCTGCAGCTACGGCGCCAATGAAAAGCAGGGTCGGATCTTTCTGATATACAACATGCTGATACAGATTCGGGATGCGATTGTTTCTGACCTCTACTTGGGGCAGGAACGGTAGCGTCCAGGAGTATCCGGTGCCGAAGATAATGTGGTCGACATCCCGAACCGTGTTTCCATCGACGAAGTGGACGGTACGACCTTCGATTCGTGATATGGATGGCTGCTTTGAAATCTGGGGGTGATTGAAGGCCTCATCGCCAAAGTACGCGTTGGCTCTGTGGCCGCTTACGACTGCGTAAACTGGTGATACCACGGTATTGACAAGATCCACCGCAATATCTGCCCCTGACACCGAGGCCCCGACGATAACAACCCGCTGAAAATGTGTCAGCCTCTGTATAACTCTCTCGAAAAATGGTATTCACCTTTCCTTGGAAGTACTCCTTTCCACGAAACTGCTTGCTGTGTATAACACTCCCAGGCCGTAGCTTCTCAAACTGCTCGAGTCCTTCGATTGCTGGCACATAAGGCACCGAATAATGGCCGCTGGCGACAAGAACGGCATCGAACCACTCGACCCACCAATAGTCTCTCTCAGCACCATCCCTTCGTAGCGTCACCTTCCACTCGTGCCCGACCTTCTCAACGCGTTCCACGGTTGTGTTATAAGATACCAGATCCTGGTAGCCATTGCGGTCCACAAGTCCCTGGATGTATCTCTGCATGACAGACCAGTGGCGGAAAGGGGTATCAGGGCCATGTAGGCCGATGGATCTTTGACTACGCTCAGCAGGAATTGGCTCCTGACTGAACTCCATTGGGATGCTGTCAATGTTCGTTTCCAGGTAAGGATAGATTGATGACTCTGCGTATCGCGGATTTGCTATCTTCAGCCTTTGAGCCGGAAGCCTGTCTGGTAACGGGATGGGTGCATCAGCACTCCTGCTAGCGAGCGCAGCAAGATCAGATAGAAGTGGTGGCGGCTCCTTGTCGGCAAGCCTAAAGTGCAACATGAGTGTTCTTGAATCGAGGCGTGCCAACGAGAACTTACCAGCAACCGCCTGGAGCTTCACGGCGCTCAAAGACGCGAATGAGGTCGAATGTCTCTTCTTTTGCCAAAGCATCGATCGTGATAGCACCGGCTGGACCAGCGCCAATGACAGCGACTCGTTTTACTGCTACCATTTTTCGTGACTATGATGAGCATCTGAGGACTTTCAGAAGCGGCCATATTACATATATGATGATATACAGACCAGCGGCGATTGAGACCAGCGGCGATTGAGACCAGCGGCGGTTGAGACCAGTGGCGATTGCGACAAGCTTCGACAAGCTGCAGATGCCGCTTTTGACATCGTTCAAAGCCCACGGTGTTTGGGCAGCACCGCCATCCCACGAGGCAAGCAAGGCTCGCGAGGTTATGTTTGTGGCTGACGGGGAGCTACCGCAGGGTTTAACTGGATGGAGCGGTCTGGTCTTGCTTCCGATTGGCCAGCCCCGGCGTTTGCGTGATGGAGGCCGGGGATTGCCAAATTCAGACAGCGTGCAGCCTTGTAGGATTACCAGAATATATTAATCGTTGCAGACCAGCATAGTTTCTGTACATTCTAGTGCTCGTTTGAACACTAGCAAACACCATGTCTAATTTCTCAAGCGAGAAAACAGTGTACAATGCGGCTGGGGCCGACCAGTCGTTAAGTTCCGATGATGAATTGGTATGGACACAAGAGGAAGAATTGAAGGCGAGGAGGAAGTACGTTGGACTCGCAAAAATAAGCTATGACATTGACTTACAAAACTACAGAGTCGACTCCTCCGTACTGCCGTTGCTCTTTCTTGGACTTCTGGTCTTTCAACTCGACCGCATGAACTTAGCTAGCGCTCTGACAGCCGGGTTTGCGAAGAATATACATATCAATCAGTCCACGATCAACCTGGGTAACCAATTGATGTTTATGGGAATTGTAATTCTGGAAATACCCTTCAATCTAATACTGCAAAGACTTGGACCACGAAAATGGATCTCAGCTCAGGTCTGCCTGTTCGGATTTATCGCTATCATGCAGGTTTTTGTGAAAAGCCGTGCCGGATTCCTGGCTTCGCGGCTGTTTCTGGGTTTCGCTGAAGCTGGCTACATACCAGGAGCTTCGTACACTTTGTCATGCTGGTATACCAAGCGTGAACTTGCAAAGCGGATTGCGATTTTATTCTTTGGGATGTTCGGCGGAAATGCATTGAGCCCAATACTGGCTACGGGAATCCTCAAACTGGCTGGCCGCGGCGGGCTCAATGGGTGGCAATGGCTCTTCCTACGCAAGTGTCTTGTCTATCATCAAGATATTGCAAGCTAATCTGGTCGTAGTTGAGGGTCTGTTCACGATTTTTGTGGCTTCCATGCTGTTTTTGCTCTTGCCCGGCTCGCCTGAAACACCACGGCCACTGTTGAGCCCTGGTCTCGTGCATTTCTCCAAGACCGACCGATCGATCTTGAAAAAGCGGCTCGAGTTGGACAGTCCCGAAAGGAATGGAGCAGACGGTGCGCGGATATCGTTTAGAGTAGTCTGGAAGACAATTATGCACTACAAACGTTGGCCGCACTATGTCTCTACGTTTTGTGTATTTTCAACGTGGTCTCCTCTAACCACGTATACGCCATCAATCATCCTGTAAGTCGCTAGCTTGACAAATCACAATTCATTCTGATAGGATGCTCTAGGGCTATTGGCTTCGACCGCACTGCCGCAAATGCTCTCTCGGCGGTAGGTGCATCCTTGGCCCTTCCGGTTGTCTTCTGCATCGCCTACATCAGTGACAAGACCAACAAGCGGGGACTTACGGTGATCCTTGGCCAGACCTTGTATCTCATTTCCCTAATCATTGCCCACTCGGTCCAACCTCATGTGGGAAAGTGGTCAAGATGGGGACTGTGGACTTTGGTTAACGCGTTTGCCGTGGGTTACCACCCTTCGCACAATTCCTGGGTACAACTCAACTGCAACGACAGCGGGGAGAGAAGCATCGCCGTTGCGTAAGTTTCCCCAGCAATATGACGTGGAGATCGACTAATGAGTTTACGATAGCATGTGGGTCATGTCAGCCATCAGTGGTCTCATGGTTGGCACGCAGTATTTCCAAGGCGGCGATGCTCCGAGGTACGTGATTCTCCTTGTCCAAACGCGACGAATAGCTTCTGATGTGGTAGCAGATACCAAACCGGATTGCGGACCATGATCATCATGGTGTCTATTGGCATTGCGGCCGCGCTCGTTCAGGAAGTTATATATTTCACTCACAATAGGCGTGTGAAGAGGAGCGCTCCCACGGACAGTTCAGAGGCTTATGTTTATGTGCTGTAGAGAGTAGGAAATAAGTGAAGAGAGAGTATACTATAGAGTGCTTCAACGATACCCATCTTTATATTCCATTACTCCGCACGTGTCAAAGCGTGTGCATGCAGAACAAGATACAGAGCGGTTTGCGCCTGGCGAATATCACGGCAACACGACGTATTCTGGCACGGCATACTCGAGGAGGACACGAGTGTTTATGATGCCGGATGCGTCGACAGGCCCATCACCTCTCTCTATAAGCATTTCCCTCATCTTTCATATTAGACCCTTGGAGAGGAGGCTAAGCCCTTTTAGAACCTAGCGCAATCGCTAAGAACTTATACTAATTCCTATACACTTCTATAGACTTCTAGCTAATTAGAGTATATGTGACGGACGCTGCTGCCACTTGACCATCACGTGACTCTCACCCCTAGACCTGTGCGACCTATTAGCATAAGATTGCCTTAAATAAGATTTAAGCAAAAGTATTCAAGTATTGGCAGTTATGTATATATTTGAGCGCAAGTTGTTGTGGCATCGAAGTTGAATAAGTGTTGAAGTCATCACACTCGCATGCGATAACCTTGAATTAGTGATATTCGATAAGTTATGAAACTGAAAAACCTTAACCCAGTTACGTGCGACTAGAGTAGAGGGAATCCAAATCGTGTTCTCGTGTGCCAAAATCGGCAATTTATTTCCGCCCTGTAGCTATATCGCAGACTACTGGCCCGAAATGCGGACCGATCATGTAAGGTGGCGAAAAAGAACCGCTGTGTTTAGCCGGATTACCTCCCATTCTCAACCACATGGAATCGAGTCAGATTCTCGTTGCCGAGCTGGACACAAAGTATGAGTTCGGCGACAATGCCTATCAAAATAGAAGAGAGTAAGTACATATTCAGAGAGAATTCCGAATTGCAATTCTCTGACAATTGTAGCCCGAGATGGCGAAGGTTTCGTCGAGGCCGGCGTGCATTTCCTCGCGAGGGACAAGCTCTTTGAGATCGAGAAGCCTTACAGTCTACGTTTTCCTCCCTATGGAGATCTTCCGCAGTCAAATATCAAAAGAGAAAAGTTCAAAGTGGTTATGAATGACATGCGAAAAGGAGAACGTCCTACACTAGAGCAAAATGGTTTCCAGATCATGGACATGGAATCTGCCATGCATTATTCAGACTTTGACGATGAAGAACGGATTAAATCTCTATATCTTCCAGAAGTAGAGGCTGCTCTCTTAAAAGAGCTAGATGGAAGACATATTCATGTAATGGATTTTGCAGTAAGTCTGTGGAACATTTCTCTCATTTGGCATTTGCCTGAGATGCTAAACAATCAGGTTCGGCGAAGGCATTCTCAGTTCCCAATATCGACAGGGAAAGAGTTTGAAACACTTCAGCCAGCGGCATTGGCACATGTTGGTAAGTGACTAGAAGCTCTCAAGACAACTCTCATAACATGTCTGTAGATTTCACAGTGAGAGAAGGCGAGCGTCTCATAGAAGTGATGTATGGGGAGCGAGCAGTTGAAGTGTTGAGAGGTCATTGGCAAATTATAAAGTGAGCTTTGAGACACTTGCAGTGTTCTTCAATTCACATTTAGAGAGATACCTGATAGTGATGTAGCGTTTGGAGACCCCTGCGTGGCCCTTTGAACGATTGGCCTCTTGCGCTCTGCGACGCTCAATCCGTCGATTTTCGCAACGACATCATGGCAGGAGATATTGTGTACGAAAACTTTGTGACCGAGAATTTGCAAATTATGCACAACCCAGACCAGCAATGGTTCTATCTCCCAGATCAAACGACTTCGGAAGTCTTGATATTTAAGAGTGCAGACAGTAAACATTCAAACGCACCCGGTGAGTCCCCGTACGCTATCCATCCTCCGGGGACCAACCTTTCTATCTATGTACGAGATGCTAACTAAGAAAGCTTCCCCCCATGCTGCCTTTTTCAATCCAAAAGTTGCACCAGATGAGTTGCCACGCGAAAGTATTGACTGCAGAGCGTTTGTATTCTACATCGATTTGCCAGAATACCCGCCAGTGGTAGAGGATTTCTTTCAAATCTTTCAAACGCATTTGTAACATCATTACGTCCACCCTGCACCCGATATTAATACAGACCCTCAATTTCCGTCGTTGCGCAATAGCCGGGACGCCATTCCAGTTGTTGTTCCGTCGAGAATGACCTCTTGTCCTTTCGAAAAGCCGTGGCTCGTGCCCTCACGAACAGTCTTGACTTTACTACTGCTTGCAGAGTCCTTTGCTGATATCTTTGCCAACCATTGAGATTTCCAAGGCTGGATCTTTTCGGGCGTCTTAGGAGAATCCATCTAAGTAGCACAAGATGCGTCAGCGGAGATCCAAAAGCGGGTTAAGGGTACTAAATATATACATTGTTATTGGATTTCGAAGCTTGAAATGGAGCGAAAGCGTCTTGATAATTGCATGGGAGGGCTTGTTTGACAGGGTAGCCTCAATGTGAGAACGTGGGCGGAAAGAGGAGAGGAATAAAAAAGCAAGGCTGCCTGGTAGAATGAAATTCTCAAGATATGGGCACACCTTACCTGGAGGGCGCAAGGTCCCTACTCGAAATTCTTGCTGTGCCACCCACCTTCGACAGCTGTTCAGATGATCGACGTACGCGAAATATGATTGGATGGACGGAGTTTCACGGAAGTATGTCTATTGGCGTCGTGTATATCATTTGCATTATAAATGACCGATTGGTTCGATCGAGACACAACCCCGCACCTACGATAAGAAGAAGCGGCAAAATATGAATAGCACAGTATGAACGGTCTAGAATCGCGGGGAGTTGGACTTACCCAGAAAAGTGAGGCTGTTAGCACCTGACGTTAAGCCTGCCCGGGCATGATGCAGCAATCCTTATAGCTGCACATCACATGCATTCCTTCGGCATTTTCTGCTCAGAGATGAATTTGCAAAAACAGAGACGAGGCTGGAGCGATTCAAGTTAGATTCCCAAAAGAGTATCTAGCGGGCGATATTGGAACAAATATGGGGGTTATATTCGACTGGATATCACATGCAAATGGATGGCTCTGTCCCAAGTAAGCCTAGCTTGACTCTCCTGAACCCATATCTTCTAAAGCACTCTTTATCAATTCTCCTGAGAGCACTTGCTTCCTCTCGTTAATCACTCAATCAATCACTTTTATTCACTGCGTTGCCTGCGCTCCAGCCCGAACAGGGACAGACGCCGGATCCCATCGCTCCTCTAGCTCATTTAAACCAGAATGCAACCAAATCATCGAAATCTTTATCAACCAGATCCTCTTCCCTCTTTTTCACAGCCCTCTGCTTCCCAGTCAATATGATCCTCTCAGCGACCAGCTCAGAATACACCTGGAAGCATTTGCGAAGCTCTCTATCTGCCTCGTCAATCTTGCGCAGATACCGTAGGGCGTGTGATCGCTTGAAAGACACACGTGCTTTTTCAGACAGATAATTGTTCGACATCGAATATGCCTTGAGCGCATGGTCCAACAGAGCCATAGCAGTATCGTACTGACGGACACGAATATTGTGCTCGGCAACTTTGACAAAGACAGATGCTGTGAGGTGGTGATTGTTTCCGAGCGTGGCTTTGAAGTGTAGAAGGGCTTTGTGGTGATAACTGAGACTGTCTTCGGTGGAGCCTTGGTCGTAGGCGACGTTTCCGAGCGCGTGGTAGAATCTTCCTGAGCTGTAAGAAAGAAATATTAGCTTGAGTTGCTCTTGAGATATGGGTAAAAGGAAATGACGCACATGAAAGAGATTCGATCGTGGATGCCGTATTTCAACTCGCGATCACCTACTCCCTTCTCGAGGACTGCAGCGGCTTCATCTAATCTGCCTTGTAACCAGTATGCATACCCTAGGTTGACCAGAGGGAGCGATATCAATATCGGCTCAAAATTGTGGAGCTGCTGTAGCAATTCGATAGATCGCAGGAAGTATACTTCGCCTTGAGCCCAATCCTCCTTGAGCATATACGCGAAGCCAAGCTCATTGCAAGCAAGTCCAAGCCGCATATCAGTGCGTGGAGTATCCTCTTCAAACTCTTTCTGCATCATATCATGGAAAATTTTAAGATTTCTCAGTGCTTCGGAAACATCGCTCGCACCACATGCGATGACGCCTCTATTGTGATAAAGTTCAGCCAGGGTATAGCCAAGCTCAGCGTGCGTTACACCATGACAAGACAAAGCATCGGAATGTTCGTAGAGTTGAAACTTGAGTGATTCGCAGATCGACTGAGCCATGTTGTTATACAAATTTGTGTCAATGAGTCTCCCACGCTCATGTAGATACCTAACATCTGTCAGCATGTTCTTTTCGGGTTGAACATAAAGCTTACCAGCCAGCATCGGTCAGAAGTCTGGCGAAGTGGTAGTCATCTGAAGTCTCAGATGAAGGGCGAACAGCAGGGAAAATATCTTTCAGCCTGGCGATATGTGGGAAAACCTCCTCACAGACTGACCAACGTGCAATGCCATGGCGCCAGGTGAAGTTCTCGAAGGGCCAAATGGATGCGACCAGTTTCACACAAATAACGAGCGTTTGCCGAAATTCTGAATGCCCCATTTCCGCTCTCGCAACGTCTTGCACCAATCTGTGAATAAACAGTTTGCTCTCCTGTTTGTTCCCAGTTACAAGGGAGCATGCAAAAAGCTCGCCTTTGGCATGCTCGTATTCCTCGATGGTAGTAGGATAGCCAGGGAGATCGATTTCACCGATAGCACTTGTAAGGAGGCGCTCCGGGATACTATCTGGATCAAGCATGGATAGCACATTCAAGAGCTTCCTGCCGTATTTCAGGTTCTCGAACGCCCAAACCGAGGCAACAGTGTGCTCATGACTCAGTGATTTGAGGTCCTTCTGGTGCGTCTGGAACTGTAGCAGCTCTCGCTGGCCTTCTCTCTCATTGTAAGAATCGAGAAATTGACGGAAACTGAGCTGCTTCGTCACAATGATACTGGCCATCTGGGTCAAGGCTAGAGGAAGTCCGCCTAATCGTGAACTGACATCGGTCACACTTTCTCGGTCGACATCAGATAACTTTCTGTTGGTTAACTTCAAAAGAAACGCAATCGCTTCGTCCGATGTGAATTGCTTGAGCGGTAGTGATTTTGTCCAGGAGAAAGGGTTGCGGCTAGTGATGAGGATAGAGCCAGGTCCATCGTATGGCCAGTAGTCGTTTAGGATATCCGGGTCTTGTACTCCATCGTATATTAGCAGCCAAGATATACGCTTATGAGGCTTTCTGTCACAGCCACGGGCTCGTGGGTTTACAAGCCAGCGTTTGACAATCTCGCGGGTATATATGAGGTCATTGGCATCTGCCGAACCTTCTGGGATAAGGTCAAGATGCCGAGCAATCCGTTGAAACCCCTGAGCCATCTCATTGATGCTGTCTGCGTTAACCCAGAGAATAGCGTCGAAGTTCCCCTGGTGCGCGACTGCAAATTGAATAGCAACCTGCGTCTTGCCCATGCCACCTGGAGCGCAAATTGCAAAAGTGAGTGGATACGTCACCGCTTTGCCATCAGCTGGCTTTGCATTAACCTCCGGGATCAGCTCTGCTTTAATTGCATTCAGAGTGTATTCACGGCCGAAAAAGTTCTTGTTGAGTGGAGTTGGAGGCATCATGTAAACAGGTAATACTGGGTCAGTACGTCGTTCCGCGGCCGAAGAAGAGTCGAGGTACAACCTTCTGAGTAATTTCTGTAGGATCGGATCTCTGTCGTGGCCATAATACTCGGATTGTCGAATAAAACCCCATTCCTCCTTGTAACTCTCGTAAGTCGCGTGTTGCCTTAAAGCGACACCACTTTCAGTGGCTCCGAGGTCGTCATATTGCCATCCAGCTCCCTGAACGAGTTGAGGACTATCGTCAAATTGGAGTGATGCATCAGTATCAACAGACAAAAAAGACGATCTGCCGTCATCGCTTTCGTGTCCCTCGTTTGCGTGCTTAGACGCCCCTTTCTCACTTGGTTCCTCTACGTTTTCTTGCCACGGCAAGGCTTTCACCGATATTGCCTGCAAGTGTCCAGCCAGATGCTTAGCAATATCTTCGGAAATTATTTTACTTTGTTCGTATTTTTGCTTGATGTTTGATCCTTTGACGTTGATGAGAGTATTGATTTTCTCTTCGGCTGGTTCGTAGCCGCAAAGAGGACAGGCGGAAAATGTGCTTGCCGCTGGACCTTGGCTGCGCTTCTTATACCAAGGTAATTGGCTCTCCTTGAAGCCTGCCACATGATCAACCCGCATGTGATCTTCGAAACCTTGCTCAGTTTCAAAGATGCAGAGCTTATGGCCAGCCGCTGTGCATGTCCATTGTTTTGTGTGAGCCCCTTGCATATGTGAAAGCCACGCAGCTCGGTCACGAAATAATCTATGTGAATCATTGCAGTCTTCGAAAACACACACATACGGCTCAAGGTCATTTAGGACGTGACGTCTGTCACAGGGTTCGGTTAGGGCAGCTTCAGATACATGAAAAGGGAGGAGGCATACGTCCAGTGGGACCGCACAGCTTCTTTCATTGGAAGAATCATACAGCAATAAGGACATTCAAACTCTTTACTACCGACGGCCGGTTTGGGCGGATCAGGAATCGAGATAGAGCCTTGTTGGGTAAAGGCACCCGAGAATACCGTGGGTGTTCTAGATGGAGTCGGTTCCAAGATATCTTCAGCCCTGAATTTCCCCGAGACTTTCGAAGCAGAGGTTTGCGATGCCAACCTTAATTTGAGAAGGTTGTTTTGTTTATTATGAGTACCTAGGACTGTATTTTCGACCACGGTCCTCGCTATGACCGTAGAATCCGCATCCGGCCCCGGTGAAAATGATCTCTCTGGTCGGGGCGGCGGTGTAAGAAGCGATTTCACGCCTAGTTTCTTTTGATGGCTTTGGCGGTATAGGAAACGTTTCCTGCGTAGGTTGACCGATTTCGCAAGTCGTTCGCGAAGTACTGGAGGTGCCTCGGGGAATTGATGCGTGATCCAGGCAAGCGCAAAGTCAGCGAATTGTTCACCAACATCGTTCCCGTCTTCATCTCTAACCACAAAATTTGCCGCTTTTACGTTTTGACTTACGATCGATGGCCGTCGAATAGCCACAGATAGTCGATACAAGCGGTCGATTGTCTGTTCAATTCCATGAAGCCGTTGCTCGAAAGGAGTTCGGTCTTGATTGACTGACATCGAAAGCGAGTCGTCCGTTTCCGAGCCATGATATGACGAAGATAAGATTGAAGAAGCTAATGGTATTTGGCGAGAACCAATGCTACTTCCGCTATCTTCAGTAATGGTAAGAGAAGCCAGTAAGCCTTCATCTTCACTAGCCGGTCTGATGGTGTCCATTGCTGTAAGATCATCAGTGAGACTCATCGTACTTTGGTAAGACTAGAGCGACGCAGACCTCGTTGGAGGTAGTTCTTCAGACTTCCCAAAAGATCAAGCATGAGCTTTTTAGCTTCCCAGCTATCCCTCAGCCTGTAGTCCAGAGATGCATGTCCATCTGCGAAGATTCCAATGTTCGCTGACCAGATCAAGAAGCGTGCTCTTTGCTCTTCGCTATTAAGATCATCTCCGTTGCGATGATTATCGGCTATGGGTTGCACCATCACCAGGGCATCAAAATCAGAGAGACATTCATTTGCCTGATTATAAATCTCGACGGATTCCATCTCGTGCAGTCGAGAGAAAGATGTAATTAACGAAGAGTGGTGAAGAAGAAAAAACTTGAAGGTGGAAGGCTCTCATGCTAGAAAATGAGCGAAGCCTGGTTGAACGGGGGTGGGAGGATGCTGCAGCCTTGGGCTGCACACCACCACGGAGGCTGCCGTCGAAAGAGCATGCATGGATGTGGTAAGTTAGGGGTGTTGCCGAGTAGCACTATTTTGGAGTCGTACAACCGCCAACTTTCTACTTTTCTTTTCCGACTCTCTATGCAACGTAAGCCAAGTTTACATGGACATGGCTGATACTACCTGATTAGGAAGGTCAAAACCTGTTCGGCCTGGCCGCTAATCCCACCGAAACGAAACAGCAAAGCGTCCAGTATCGGTGAGGCTGCCCAACGGGCTCCTTGGAGCCTTGTCTCTCTAGCCGGGCGAAGCTTGTGCGCCCACACCGTTACCTGAAATGAATGCGTCCATCCTCATTTACCACGAGCTGAGTCCATCTCACTCTTTTCCCCAAGCCTGTTCTTTCACGAGTCTTGATGATGATTTTTGGTCTTGAGTTAGCCTTTGCAATCGTCCCATTGGTGACTACAGCCACTGAGTACCATCAAAAAGCATATCATAAAGCTAAAACGATTGTGTCCTCAAAGGCCAGAGATGAAAAACTTGAAGATTTTCTTGCGGACCTTCACGATGAGGTAGCTTTGCTTGGACACACTTTGAGATGCCTGATTTCCGACCTCACGACACTTACTGAAAAGCAAAGAGACCAGCTACTGAACATTGATCGAGAGCAATGGAAACAGAACGATGTAAGCGTGGCATTGAGAACAAGGCTGGGCGGTGATGCAGAGCTCGCCTTCACAGACATTCTCGACCGCCTACTGAAATCTTTGGATGATGTGGTGAGCGAAAAGTCTCTGCAGATTATCAGCGCCGAGAGGGTAAGTGACTAGTTTCCCAAACCATATCAGTACTGATTCTAACGACGTTAAATGATGACAGACCTGTTCACCATCCTTTTTCAAGAAGCTTGAAGGATTTCGCGAAGAGATGAAAAATGGTGCAACCGTACAGGACCTCCACACTCGGTTCCAGTTCACTACCAAAGAGGACCGTCGTAATAAGAATATCAAGAAAATTTCCAAATATAACAAGAAACTGGAACGATTTGTCCACGGTCATTCCTCCAGTATTGCTGATGAGGCAAAGAAGAGCGCTCGAGTACGGAAGACGCGACCACCGACGAACAAGTCTCGTAGACTATCTCAGGATGCACATAAAAGGATAGCTCGCTGCTGGTCCTGCACTTGCATGTCGCCTCATGAGGCGAAGCTGAGCCTTTTGAAATGTCTGATGAGCCAAGACAACGCAGATTCTGCAATCAATCTCGATCTGCTGGTATCTATGATGAGTGCAGATCAGACGAAGGAAATTTGGTTGGAAAGTAAAATTCGAATCCTTCCTGACAAGTAAGCAATCTGAACATTCATCATTACAGTATACAAATGCTAACCAGACCGCGTAATAATAGCGAAGAAACAAAGGGTAAACCTATTGTTAGATTTATGGACGAAAAAGAATCTATTGAATCGGTCTCAGCTCCCAAAGACCCACGCCGCTTTATTGGCACCGAGTCAGTCTGCACCCTAATCAAAGAGGCACATAAGAATAATAGCAGCCTTGAGCTTGTCTTCGATGGAGAGAAACTCTGGCAAGCAAGATCAACCGGGAGTCATGTCGTGCTCAGGCCGGAAATTGGAATTCCACTCAACACCTTGCTTGGAGACTCCCAGTCAAGGCTGAAGTTAAAACAAAGTAGAGCTCTAGCGGTTGTTCTCGCCCATGCTATCCTGCATTACTGCGAAAGTCCATGGGTGTCGAACAGTTGGAACAAGGAGCATGTGAACTTCTTCGCTACCGTTAATGGCCCCGATTTAATGAGACCATATCTTGCCACGCAGTTCGAGGCTCCGACGTCGCGTTTAGAAGAAGCATCAGATAACATGTATAGCCACCCAAGCCCAGCTCTTCTGGCCCTTGGAATCTTGCTACTCGAGCTTTACTTATCGAAACCGATTGAATCCTTGTGGGAGCTCGATGATACGGAGAACGGGATGGAAGGCATCAACACTAATTGGATCACAGCAGAAAAGCAGCTGGAGAAGATGGGGGACGATTTGTATGAAGGCTATAGGAATGCAATACAAGCCTGTTTGAAGATCAATTACGTTGACGTTGAGGACAGCTTGAGTCTCGATGATGAGGGTTTTAGGAAACTTGTTTATGAGCGAGTTGTGGTTCCTTTAGAAGATGAACTGGACAACGGCTTTCATATTACTCCGGAACAACTTGGAGTCTTGTGAGATTTTGGAAAGGAAGAAAGAGCCTTCGTAACGAGAAATTAGTTGGCGCAGAAATTCATTGTTAGTGGAAACGTTGTGGGTGTATCTCATGCTAGGACTTATCTAAACAAAATGTAAACCAACCTTATTCGCTTCCCCTAGCTCTCCATTTATATCCCAGCTCTGCGAATAGAAAGGCGAATTTTGCCTTTGGAGTTAGGATTTTCGGACCATCAAGTAGGGGACGAGCCCCTACGGTGGCAGGCCTGGGTAGTCCCGGACGTAGTCTCTTAAGCAGGCTGTAGAATAAGTCAGTCAGTCAGTCAGTCAGTCACAGCGCTCTCAAACGCCCATCCTTCCTAATCCAGGCCCTAAGTTGGAGTAGGTGGCGGAACTCGTCGGATAAATAAAAGAAGGCAATTTAGAAAAAGCTTTAGATAGGGCGAGGTAAAGCGTATATATATTTTTAGATAAAAATATGATGATTAACGAGGCTATATTAAATTAAATAATTTCGATTAAAAAATGTTTAAAAGTTTAATCATTAAGACTATTACTATTATTTATTAATGAGGCCACAGGTCTTCCAATAGTTGAGGGATATTCTAAAAGAAAACGGACACGCACAACTGTGACGATTGTAACGCCAAGCGGTGTAGTTATAGTGCAAGCATCGTCCAGTTCATTGATATCCACACCTGCCTTGATCAGTAATGCTGCGCCAGGGAAGTTATTTGTGGCCACTGCTGATACCAGAGCAGCAGCTGGGATAGGAGTTGAGGTCTCCACATATGCGTCGAGCACCAGTTGCAGAATTCTGTCCGTGGTGGACCGTTGTACGGCGCAACTCTGTATAGTACTTGTGGAACGGCTAATTTCGGAATGAATAACTGGACGGGGGCATCGCTACCCTTACAGATAAGTGACTCAACAACTGCACTGGACCCGCTTTGCATAGCTAAGTAAATGGCCGTCACTGAGAGATAAGCGACTGAAGTGTATGCGTGGATATCTTCTACGGACGATCTCGAAATGATGTATTGCAACATCTCTTCCAAGAAATCCACGATATTTTTAGGATGGAAGAGCATGAGTCAAGGCTCTTATCTCCAACAAAATAGATTCCAATTTTTAGATATCAACATCGCTGATATTGTTTTCGTGATTGCTCAGCCTAATTCGAGGTCTCGTGCAAACAATAACACTCTCCTGACCAAATGCTGTTGAGGAATTGAGGATCTTCGAAATTGTCGCCCTAGACACTTCGAATGTGGCCCCCGCTCCAATGCGTTTATGTGTGGATGCTAGTTGAGGTACTGTAGCCCAGGCCACAGCTTTCGTGGCCTCGAATCCATCGTTATTGATGAGAATCATGAGATATGTCGTGATATCTCGAAGCAGGTTCAAATACGTTGGCCTATCTTGCTTCGACGATTCGTCCACTTGTGAGCTCTGTGGTGTTAGTGTTGCTAATCCTGCATGACTGCTTTCAGGTGCAGGCGCCGAGCTGCTAAGGATTGCACGCCTTGGTCTACGGAATCCGGATTCCAAAGACATTGTTTCATCGATCGGTGTTAGTTAGCCGAAATTGAAGATAGCACCGAGCTGCAACTTCAAAAATATGATACGAATGGGATAAAACTAAGTTTCTTTAGTAGAGACAAAAGGATGGATTGAACTCGCTTCTTCCACCACTATGGTGTGTACAGCGTGATAGGCTTGTTCTTATCGTGTAGTGGTAGAGCTAGGACCTTGTTGTGCAGCAGAATAAGCTTTGATTACGCTGACCTAGTTTGATATTTATTCTCGATGTCTGTCGTTTGCACTTCACTATGCTTCGCTACATGTGCACATACTATGTTGAGTGAGGCCTTTTTCATTCACAGCATACACGTTTGCCGCCCACAAGACGTCATCGTGTGCACTAGAATAGTCGAGAGTCAGCTATTGCCTTTCCTGAAATGTGTTTCAAAGGCAGAGGAGATGAAATCCGCCCAGCGTGCGACGAAGAGCTAGACACCCACTTATCACTACGACACTTTTGATAGAAGATACTTCAAGATAACGCGAAGACAGAATTGGTAAAAACTTTTGTATTAATCCGACTTGAAAACCGAAACCCTTCAGAAAATAAAGGTCCAAACCTCAAGTTTCTGCGGTATTTTGTTCGGTGTCAATCAAGATATAAGCAAATCCCATCTGCCCATAACCAGACATATCCATACCGGTTAAAAGTCGTTTGTAATGCTTTGAACAAATTCTGAGTGATTATGTCTTCTCCCATTGGCAAGCAACGGCATGATCAAATCCAGCTAACCCAAAACATACGACAACGCGTAGAACCTTGGAAGCTCGTTCAATGAGAAAACTTCCATCTCCAACGATTGAACAATCTCCTCCTCATCTGGCTGCCCAAGACGAAGCAGTGTGGTCTGGTTCTGCTCAGTCTCCAGAGGCGCATACGTATACAGCTTATTGGGAATATCCAGTTCCACTCTCTCACAACCTATATCAACTTTCGTCTTTCATGCGTTGTTGCACTATGTATTTGTGAGCTCTAAGGCTGGGTTGGATAACCTTATCTACATGCTGAGTCGAGCTGAGCCCTGAAGATCTTTCATACTGAAAATTTTGCAAATCAGATTGATTTGAAGTTAAGAAGACTTGACGTGAAACTTATACTGATCTTTCCGATCAAGATACACAACCTTATTACTAAGACCTGCCTCATCCATCACCTTCTTAAAATCCTCAAGCGGTGACAAGAACACATCATAATCATCATAATGCACAGGAATCGTCAAATCGGGGTTGATCAATTGAACAAGCTGCAAACCTTGGTTGGCGTCCATAGTAATCATTAAGAGAGGCAATTTGGGCGAGGGAATAGTCGTCCCTCCTAAGTGGATGAGCATCAGGTCGATATTTTGACCTGCATATCGTTCGGGGATTTCTTTGAGCTCGTCCACCATGAGGGTGTCACCTGAGATGTAGATGCGATAGCCGCAGGAGAAATCGGTATCGGTGTTACTTCCAGAGGGCAAAGTGTAGCCGAGTTCTAGCATCCAGCCGTTTGTTGGAGGAACCTTTATCGATGTTAGTTTTGGTAACTTAAACTTGACTATGTGTTTCCTTACTGCTTTAAGAAGATCATTTATTTTGCCGATAACTCCTGGTGGAACATGTTTCCCTGGCATTGCCGTGACTTTCATCGCTGGAATCTTGCTAGGTTCTTGCTTTTGGGAAGCAGGCTTAATGTCGACCATCATGCTTTGGAATGGGTCTAGCTCATGGACTGCAGTAAATGCTTCGTTTTCACCAGGCTTATGAGCTAGGTGAGATTTTGCGTGTGGAGTCGTGATGATGGGAAGAGAGCGTCTGAGTGAGGCTTCAACAACTTGGTCGAAATGATCACTTCCAGAAGTCAGCATCCCAACTCAAATAAATATCCTTTTCTTTCTCTGACTAAAATCCCCAGCTTAAAAACAATTTACTGGCACTTCCACCTCATCCTATAAAGATAACACTCACGCATGATAATGACTCAACAACACAACATCAATCCTCGGTAACTCATGCAAATCTATAGCGGGATTCGTCTCCCTCGTTCCTGTCACACCAGGTCCCAAATGCACATGATCACCTTTGTGCAAGAAATTCGGATCAGTCATTAACCTCACGCCTTCCCATTCTAGAATCGTGGTAGCCGTGCCGACGAAGAATATCGAGGCATTTTCTGAACCGGGATTTGTTGGGTGGGCTTTGATTGATGTGGCGGTGGGAAGACTAGAATGATGCGTTGGGTGATCGCGGGTGGGAGGTAAGTCGGTTGAGGGGTCGAGGAGGAGGCGGGGGAGGGACATGTTGATGGCCTTTGCCTTGTGGTGGAGTTTGAGATGACGAGAGATGACTGAAGAGCGATGAGGTGTGTTTATGTTTATTCTGGGCTTCTGTTTTGCCCTACATGCAGCATGCTTACCTATTTCATGAATCAGACACATGCAGTAAATAGTAGACGTCATGCACGTGACCGTGGTTCAAGGTGGCTCGAAGATTCTTCCCTATCAAGCTGGCTTGTCAGTTCTTCTCCTTAATTCATCAGAGAAGAGTGCAAGTTCCCACTCCCGCCAGATCCTCATGCTCGCCAAAACCCTTTCTTTGGGGAATTAACAATTCGCCCCCCAGAGTGTGCGACTTAAGCAAAGGGTGAGGCGAGGGTGAGTAGCGCCTAAATAATTGTGTTAAAAAGCAAAGAGTGATTCCAAGATCATGGAATAACATCACGTATTATTTTTTCACAAGCGAAATACTTTTAAACTAGATTGTATTCGTTAAGGATTATATCTCGCTTAAAAGAGTATCAAGCAAACAAGCATCGAGAAAAGGAAAAAAATAAATCAAGTCTCTAGGGATTGAACCACACCCGATTTGAACGGATAACCTTTCGATCTGGAGTCGAACGCGCTACCGTTGCTATCGTTACGTCAATACGGAATCTGTAAATTGAAGTGGCGTGAATTCTTACCGCCAGCGGTCCACTTGTTCTGTCGGAAATTTTGCTTATTTGATATTATTAAACACCTTGATATTTTCTCGCTTGCCAACGATCGTTGCAGTTGCTTGGCCTCTATGCCTGAGGCATCAATCACGTGCCCGAGCGCCCATAAGGCCTGATAGCACCCCCAGGCAACTCAAGCTCTTCACTACCATTGCAACGCTTATTTCTCCTAACAATTAATAAAATTCTAAAATTCTTATATACTAAGTTCGGCGCAATCTTAAAGCCGTTGCAAGGAGTACCCTGTGTCTGGCTGTCTACTCCGTACAGGCTTGCCAAAAATGCGGGGGCGGTTTCCGAGGCGCGAACTCTTCGTGGTTTCGTGGTTTCGTGCTTCCTCAACAATGCAATGCGGCGCAGGCCGCAGCCCAAGCAGGGCGCCTCCCGCAGGCGGCGGCCAATGACTGGCGAGGCAGACTGCGACAGAAACACGACTTTAATTGGCATCAGGTGCGTCACTGCTCATAGCAAGGCATATTGGGGTGGGGGCTATATCAGAGTAGGGGCTATCTCGGGGTCGGGGTATCTCAGGGCCCGAATATACGAACTTTGAAATATTTCACATGGAGCCCCTAAAATGCAATCTTGTGCTGTTCAGCTTTTTGCCCCAAGCAGCATTCCACATTATCTGATCTTCGTGAATCGCCATGGATTCTAAATCTGTGACTGTTAACGCAAGGAATAGTCTTCCTCGAAAGCCGGTACCAATCACTTCAGTCACAGGCTTGCTAGAAAATGAGTCGAAGAATGAAGACGTCTCAGACCAATCGGACGCAAAAGTCCCCCAAATTACCTCAACCAAGCATAGTTTCTATGACAATCTCATCGCCGATTGGTGGCTGCTAGAGCTACTGAATCTGCTTGCCAGCATTCTACTTCTTGGGGGCAGCATCATCCTGTTGAAAATCCACGACGGACACCCATCCCATCAATGGCGCTTTGGAATAACCCTAAACACATCAATCGCTATACTGTCGGCATTTTCATCTGCCACAATGATGGTGCCAGTTGCAGAAGCACTTTCACAATTGAAGTGGCTTTGGCTCGCGAGTACAAAGTCATCGGGTCGAGGACTGACAGCTTTCCAATCTCTGGATTTCGCGAGCAGAGGAGGGACTTGGTCTTCCTTGATGCTGTTTGGCCGTTTTTGGAAGGCGTTCGTATATCGGCTCACCTCCTATCCTAGAACGCGTGCTTACTTTAGCAAGGCCACTTGTAATCATCGGAGCAGTTATAACTATCTCCTCCTTTGCAATTAGCCCTATGATTCAACAATCTATCACATATCAGACTCGGCAGGTGGCAGTGGGCCAATCAAGCATTACTAGATGCCAGAACTATACATTAGTCGGTGGCGGTCTCAGTTACGAAGGACCCAACAGTTACGGTTAGCCCTCATCTTTGTATACTGTTGTGTTTATATTTAGTCGACAACCTACGTGAGCTTGGTAGTGACGATGAATTTTCAGAGAACTATGTCAACACTGCACCTACAATATCCATGCAATCTGCGATCCTTGCCGGCATTGCAAAATCCACCGTTAGCCTAGATGACCTTCCCGCAACCTGCAGCACAGGCAACTGCACTTTCGATCCGCACTCCACTCTGGGAATATGTGCGTCGTCCGCAAATATCACATCACTCTTGAACAGCACGACCTCGGGCTTGAATATCAGCGACACTTTATCCCTACCAAATGGCCTCAAGTCGTCTCCTCAGCAAAATTACGATTATCTCGATATTCAGTCCTTGGAAAATAGCAGCCTCGCCTTTCCGGAAGCCACCAATCCGCTCTTAAACATTTTCGTTTTCGAAGTAAATTGGGCAGACTTGTCTACGGCTCCGACGAAAAACACCACAACGTCGGCAGCGACGGCTACAGAGATAATGCTTCAGCTGTGCCTGCTCGATTTGCAAACCACCGTTGTGGAAGGAAAAACCAACACGACAGTAATCTCATACTCTAACACTTCCAAGTATGATCCCAAAGACGATGTAGGATATATGCGCGGTGTCATGTATATGCAATCCCCTAACGACTCCTCATATTCCGGCACTTTCATGATGTCGGATATCGCTCGCCTGCCGTTGCAAACATGGCTTAACAACACCTTTTCTGGATGGGCTGGAATTATAGAACCTTGGGATTATCATACCAATACCAGCACGGCAGTGCAAGCCTTTTCTGGAACCAGTTTGCGGAGCCGTCGCACTGGTAAGAGTTTGGCAAACAGTATGACGAACGATATGCGATTGAATGGGGGCCCAATCACTGTGCAAGGAACTGCTCAAGGAGAATTAATATACATTAATGTGAACTGGGCTTGGCTAACGCTTCCAATTCTTCTCAATTTTCTTACTTTCTTATTCCTGGGCTCGGTTATCTGGCAGAGTCGGCGGATGAAAGTGGAGAGTTGGAAGGGATCTACCCTTGCTACGATGCAAGCCTTGAGCCCAGAAGTGAGAGAGAGGCTGGGAAATTTGAGTTCGAATTCAGCGATGAATAGGGAGGGTAAAGATATCAATCTAGTTTTGCAAAGAGAAAGGGCGGGGTGGAAACTTGTTTCAACTGATGAAGGGGTTGAGTAACGCGCTCTCAATGGTCTGAGAGGATAGAAGTAGGAATATATTCCGACAATACCGCTTCGCAAGAGTAGCAAGACTCTCTTAAACTTTGATGCCTTTAACATTAACACGCGCATCCTCTTCAAGCTCTTCTTGCTCGCTTGCCTATGACCTGAAGACCGAGACACTGTTGAACTCCCTTCGCGAATTCATTCCCCTCGCAATCTCTCTCTGCATCAACTGTCCCCAATAATACCGCATTATTACTCCCTTCCTGTTACGTACCTAAACCCCGTACCATAGCTATAATAGGATAGATTATAGAGAATGCCGATTGTTGCTACGTAGAAATGAATGTTGACTTTATAATAAACAATTGTTACTTTAGCACAATTCTCTCCCTCTTGACCTCAACGCTATCCAGGAGATCCCCATCTTTCTTCCAATTGAACAAAATGAACATACTCTGCCTCTCAACCACCGTGCTCTTGCCCCTCAATACTAGCAAATGGTAAAAATTATGATCATCACTGTGATCTTTGGCCAACAGCAGACATCGCAGGTTATCTTGAGACCTCTTATCCTCCAGTGTTGGGTCATTGTTATTGACCCTTAGCCAGCAGGGAACATCCCCAAATTTCATGTTGAAGTTGGTGAAAAGTCCGCGTGTATTGGCTGCGGTAGATAGTTGTCTGTAATAAGGCTTAAAGGTCAAAATGAGGCCTTCAATGAACAGGCAGCGCATTTGTAAAGAGTCAGAGATAGCAGTAAGGTCAAATTCTGGAGAGGTTGATGGTGTGGTAATAAGCTTATAAAGTCGAGAATCAGTCTGTACTTTTTCCATACCAGCCTCGTTAACTTTGGGCAGGCTCAATAGGGGGACGAGCTTTCGATCCAGCACCCTCCAAGCTCTGAAGAACACAGGGTAGCGGTGTGGTCTGTTAGAGTCGAATGGCTGCAATCCTGCCAGGCTGCAGTTCCAACCGGCCCAACTCCAGCTCGGAAACTGCTCCCTGCGCGCTAAACCCCGCTGAACTTTGAAGATCTGAACGTTCCACCCCAGTGCCCAGTTCAAATCCTCGACAGGCAATCCCCAGAAAAATCCTTCCTTGTAGGCGATTCTTGTCAGATACTGAATAATGCCCGAAAACCCATTGATGGCATCCTCATCGAATGTTAAGCTTCGAAAGCTGTACAAGTTCGCAAGCACTGCATAATGATTTAGTCGTTCGTTATTCTGCTGAGTAGTTACGAACGGAGTATGCAGCACACCTGCACCAATCAAAGCTTCGGATTGTTTCTGAATGAATTCCTCGTCGCGGTAGGTATTATGCACCCAAGAACGAGACTCGTCTAGTGCTTCGCTACACTGCATCGCGTTGCATTCGAAGAGAACTTGGTCGAGTCCAAGGTAGATGCAGCGGCTGGATAAGAGAGCTTCTTGAAAAGTCCAGGCGCGGGTTCCCCACGGGGATATCCAAACTGATTGTGATAGAGTGGGTCCAAGACCGACCAAGCGCTTTCCTTCAATGCAGGTCTTCATTTGTGGAATCATACCAATTTCAGGAGATATGCGAGGGAGACCAGAAGTAGCAGCTCGGCTTGAGAAGGCGATAATGGTTGCATCTGCGCCTTCGTAAATCAGATTCATGATTCGGATTTGGCGAAGCTTCTCCGCTTCGTCCTTCTGGTCAATGCAGATAGAATCTACCCAGAGATAATCCTTGCCGAGTTCTTGGGTGAACGTTATGGCGTCTTCGATTGTCTGTGACAATCTCCCGAGAATTGCTCCCACTTTATAACTCTCTTGATTAATACCTCCCCAAACATAGCTTAAAGCAAGGTAGCTGCGCTTCTCACTTGGCATATTGATTATCTGCCTCGAATGAACGTCAATCAGATTGATGGTTTGAAGCTCTTCATGCCAGATGATCTTGCAAGTAACTGGATGATTATTGGCACATGTTGATAACCACCTCTTTATAAGTTCAAAGTTGATCTTAGTGGAGTCAATCAACCTTGCCCCGAGACTTGACTCTGGATGAATTTGGTCCTCCTCAAGAAGGCACAGTGCGTCTCCTCTTTGAGATAAACCAGCCAGGCTCTGTCCTGGCGTCGGATCCAGTACAACGTGTAGACATCGAGCGTATTTTGCCTTCTCGGGTGTATCTATAGAAATGCCACCCTCGAGACGACACATACTCCAACTGGGAAATAGCAGTACTTCATTAGATTCTGTCTCCGGCTGTGGCGTTAAGATAAACAGGCATCGACACAATGAGCAGTCTTGCCTGAAGACTATTGTGCCGACATGACCGATACTTCGAAGACAGCCGCTGTCGCGAACGATGTCGTCTTGCAGGGAGAGCATCGAGCTCCAGGGCAAATCGCGATGGAGGAACATCAAGATATTAAGATCTTGACATCTCTGACATAGGGATTGTTTTTCAATGTTCGAGAAATCTCCAAAGTTCATGTTCTTCCGAGCTTGGGACGTAACCCATACCTCTTGGAACCAGGGATTTGGACAGTTATCAAAAATGTGACCGGTTCGTCTGCACTTTAAGCACATGTATTGCCGCTCCTCCAGATGATTTGGCAGTTGATTCGATGCCATGCGTTCGGTTTTAGCTTTCCTATGGGCTGAAATACAATACCTGAGTATTTGAAACGGTAGATCCAGTGAATATACTTCTAAGCCTGATGGATGGGTAATGGTTTGAATTAAAACGAGACCATATATGTTAGTGTTGTCATCGACAGTGCGATGTCATAGCACCACGTGGATGGTTTTGATAGGCTATACCTCTGTGCCAGAATAAATAAGTCCACCCCCTGATAGGTTGGATTCTGTGTAACCAGCAGCTACTAATAAACCCAGTGTTTCTCACATGCTAATTCAAGTCCCTTTCCACTCACTTTCTTAGCGGAGTGACTGCTAAAGGCATGCCTCAAGCATCAGAATACTTGATACCTACTCCTAAAACACCTATTAAACACAAGAACCTCATGCACGATGACGGCCTCCGCATTCAACCTTCATTTTTCAACGCATGATGGACGAAAGACCAAATTACTTGACAGCATTCCTCTTTTTCAATGGATCAAATCACCATATTGATCTGGAGGCAGAAGAGCTGGACGAAGACAAGCCTAATGTTACTGTCGAAGCAGATATTGAATGGGACGACGAGGCCATGAAAAATATGTCAGAGGTTGTGTTGGTGTACCTGGTACCTTTTGAAATCTCTCACCACGATGCCAATAATCCAGATACATTTCTGCTGATAGATGAACTACAGCTAGAGGACCTGATGTTACTACCCACTGTGGTGGGGCGCAAAACTGTTTTTTGTTTTCTTGTATGAATGGTTCCTTTCCATGCTTCCAGTTTAGCCTGGCACGCCAATCAAGAAGCTTGGGCCTTGTTCTACCAGGGGGTGATTGTACATAAAAGGAGCCTTCCCTCTCTTCAGAGATAATAACAATGGTGCCATTTATACTGTACGACGTGTAGACAATACATAAGCCATTGATTCGTGATTATTTAGCCCCTCGCGATTGAGGGTGCCTCTGAGCGATTCTGACGATTATTGATTATTACCTTATTACGATTTACGGCTTTCTTCGATTATATTCTCATACTGAGTGGCATGAAAGCCTTGATAAGCCAATACGCACCCTGGAGAGAAAACTTGAGGCTTTTTAAAAATATAGTCTCTAAGGTTTTAGATGGAATTTTCTTTGCAATAAGATACTATTGCTAAAGCCGGAAGTAATAAAATATGATGTATTGACATATCTTTATTTCTGAAGACGGGGAATAATATGTTTCACGGTATTGGGCCATGGGTGACTACCGGTGCTGATATTGACTAGAGTTACTGGTCTAGATACAGGATTCAGGGGGAATATATCTAGCCCCTGGAACTACGTTCCTCCGATCCCGATCTGTCTCGTGACTAGCTCTACAGCTTGATCTGTCACTTACTCTAACACACGGTCCTATTAGTGTGAAACGAAAACCCTCAAAACACAGAGATCTAAACCTCAAGTTTCTACGGTATTTCATGATATTGTAGAAGATGATGATAACTAGCGGTGAGAAGAATAAGGATATATACAGTGCGGCATGTGACAGGAGAGCAGCGATACTCCAGGCTATTGTATGCTATATACCTACTGCAAGCTCTTGAATGTCCGCAGGTAAGATTAGAAGCAGCTATACACTGCCTAAGGGAGAGAAAGTTTTGTTAACGAATATAAGGAGCAATTCTAGTTGAGACTCGATTCTTTGTTCCCATCCGGCCCTTCATAGACAAAACCTACCTAGAGCGCGGCACGGGTGGGTATGGGCACCCATTTGGCAAAACAAACTAGCCATGGGTGGGTAGGGTAATGGGTACAGTTTTGAGAGGTCTACCCACTA
>QYAJ01000101.1:107570-183635 GCA_003988865.1 Phialocephala sp. D728
CCTCCCCACCCAACGGGTAATAAAATATCGATTACCCTCCCCATGGGCACCCACCCATGTGGATACCCTTGGTCAGCCGCAACCCGTGCCGCGCTCTAAACCTACCACCTTTTTGAGTAAAACATTGAAGAAAACGATTGTAAATCAAGAACTTTATTTGCCATCACCGCTACCAGAGCTTCTGATTGTAAGAGCATTATTAAAGTGCCAAAAGTTTGTAGTGTACAGTACGTGGAAAAAGCAATGTCAGACTTGACGATAGATAAAGCATGACGAATAATTCCTCGCAGAAGCACTCGGGAGTATGACATGTAGATATGAATGAGAAAAGGGTAGAATACAACACTAGGCAGTTAAGAGCCGGATAACATTTTATTTTTGTTGAGAGTTTTGTGATGTACCAACCTATTAATATACCTACTTAGCTCTTGCTTCGCAGAGATGTCGGTCACGTGTATAACAATATAGTCCCCTCGATCATATATTAGTTTACTACAATTCTACAGACTCGCTGTTTGAAAGCGTAAAAGGATTGCACAGACACAATTTGTACGAGAGCCTAACTTTCCCCAGCAACATAAAATTTTAAAGCAGCATAAGATCTCTCGTTCTGGAGTTACTGCGAAATAAACGGGTGGCAAGAAACTAACAATGTGATCAAGGAAAGGGAGGAAGGACGCTGTAGCTGCGTTGAAATAGTTGTTACTTGACATGGCATGGTAAGTGGATGAGTGAGCGAGCGAGTGAGTGGTCTAGGTAGTTAGATCACTGTAAGCATTGGGACCGCCAGTTAGCGAGACATTTGTAAACAATCAATCCCTCTGAGGTCAAGACTCGTTCCGCACTCAGAAGCTAAACTAAGCCTATTCTGTGCTCCCTTTCACCAAGCTCCAATGAGCGATCCAGCCATTCATGAACTCGTCACTGACCACCAACATGCCTCTCTCTCCAATCCATCTTGGTAGCTCTCTTCCTAACATCTTCACTCCCCTTGTAGCCCCTTCTATATCCCACGGATTCATCTCTACCTCTATTCTCGCCCCTCATCTCAATTCCTTGATCACCCATCAAAACACCATCCTCCTGCTCATCCTCCTGTTCTTCTTGTCCTTCCCAAACCACACCTTGATCACCAACGACAAATTCGCCCACTTTCAATCTATTGTCTTCTTCATCCTGCACTCGATACTGCTCTTGCTCAAGCTCTACCTCTCGACTCTGAGCCGCTAAGTTTCGTCCTCGAACTTCTTCCCAAGCACTCAGTTGCTCTCTTCTCTGCTTAGCTGCTCGCTTTGCGACATTCGTGATGGTATTGACGCTCAGTCCCTCGAATACACTCAAGTCGGCTAGAAACTTCCTAACACCCGTTCCGGTAATCTCCTCGATCCACTTATCGACATCTTCATCGCACGCGGCAGCTGTAGCTACGTGGAGACCTCTAAAGACCTGCTTATCGGTAATCTGGCCTGATTTTCGAGGAACTGAGTCGAGAGATGTCACTGATAACGCGACGTGATCCAGTGGACATGCTGTGGCGGTGACAAGAGGTCGTTGAGCAACGAAGGAGAGAGGTTTAGTATGGGAAGAAGTACCCAAAGGTTGCGTGCGCCTGGGATTCCACTGCAGTTTCGGTGCTGGTTTGAGATTTAGCTTGACTACGGAAGGCCTCTTGATGGGATCAGCGACTGGCATTTGCTTGGCAAATTCTTCGATTGATTTTCGAACGATCTTTTTGTGCATCTCTCTTCTCTTTGCTGAATCGAGGCACTGTTTGCTTTGAGGTGCGGGTTCTTCGGCAGAGATAGGGGCTTCTTCAGGATACGTCACGGTTCCTGTAGGGATAATTGGTCTGGTAGATCGCCTCGATGACGAATGATAGGAAGCTTCAACAGGCGAGTCGCCTCCCAGAGGCGATATCTCTGACGAAACTGCTCTGGACGGAAAGCACTGCTGGCAAAGTATAGATGATCTCGAGGTGCAAGTATGGATTCGAGCGGTTCTTGACGTAGGTTCGGCCTCGAAATCGAGCTCATCAGGAGGCGGCTCCGGTTGTTCAATTGAAGAGGGTGGTTCTATCCGGCTAGCGCACTGGCTGCATACTAATGGTGGTGAAGGAGGTCGACGACTGGGAGATACGGGGTGTTCATTTCCTTTCCTGGAATTATTTTCAACGAATTGATAGTTACCTTCGTCAACACTTTTATTCACTTTCTTCATTTGTGGTGCTCGCTGAAAAATGTTCGATTTGCGAACATTGCGTGAAGCAAGAGGGAAAGCGCTGCTCCGCTCTCCTGTGGAAACTGTAGGCGGAAATGGCAGCTTCTTTTGCTGGATTTCTGGGACCTCGCTTGGTCCTTCATCGACGGGACCGTTCATTTCCTCTGTCTGTGTGCTACTCTCGACGCTCTGCCAGGTCACTTTCGAAGCTCGAGAAGACTTCTGTGGAGGAGTTTCAACAGTGAATCTCTCAGATGCTTGACTACAGTCCCCTGTGCATTTCTTTTTCGGTGCCGGACACGTCTTGCTGCGGCCTGTGAGCAGTGGAGCTCGCTCAGCAACAGAGTGCTCGACGTGGGCACTTGAAGTCTCAGCCTCTGGCAGCTCAACATCGGTAGTATCTGCTTGTACCGCTGTATCGATATCATTGCTGACATGATGGCACGGGCCGGCATCATCAAGAGCAGTGATGGTAGATTGAGCCGGAATCGTTGCATCTTGTTTGATATTCTCCGTCTCAATTCTCTGAGTGCTGATTTTTGATTCTCTCCACCTGGTGGCAGAAGAGTGGCGAGTTGTACCTTCAGGCCCTATCACAAGTTAGCTTCACCCATGGTTAATCTAGGGATCACCCACGCTTCTCCAGAGGCTCGGTGGGTTTCTCTTTCTTGATAACGGTAGGTGTATCTGCGATCTCAAAGGTCGTGACCCAACCTTGAAGAGGAGTTGATGCTGGTGGCTGTTGATCTTTCTCAACGGGTGCAACACTCATTTTCTTGGTTGGAGAAGCTTCAGGGGACTGTTCAGGTCTGCGAAGCCATGGCAAAGACCGTTTAGTTGACGGTCTTGGCTTTGACGAGGTGGTCTGGGGAGGTAAAGGATCAATCATCTTCTCATGCGGAGGAGTGAAGCCAAGTACTGTGTGATCTGATTCCAGTGATGGGGGTTTCGTATCCCCTTTAGGTCGAGGATAGCTCTTTTCATGAGGAGGCGTAAATCCAATGACTGTGGTTCCTGTAGAGCCGGTTCCAAAGGATGGAGTGCCTCGCTCTACCATCTTTTCTGTCTCCTGCATCTTGTTTGTCTCAAATTCGGCTTTCGACTTTCTTGAGAGTATCGCCATCCTTTCCCACTTCTCATCCTTGGGGGGTGTTGGAGGGGGAGAAGGTAATTCTTGGAGAGGAATTGCGCCGCGCTGCTCTCCTGATGTCACCGCAAGGCCAGCAGATTGAAATTGGGACTGGTATGGTTTGAGTTCCAAGATAGTATTTGCAGAGATGGTAGTAGTAGTGAGGGATGGAACGAGTGATCGCTTGGGCAAAACTCGAGCAGCTTGCAAATAGAGCTTAATTTCTCGAGTGAAGCGGCGGAGAGCTCTCCTCTGAGTTGGAGTACGGGACGTATCAGAAAAGACTGACTGAACGATGGACTTTACAGATGGAGTACTGCTTCTCTGTGTTGTTGATTGTAAAACGAATGTGTTGACGGCTTCCCATAATTCGGGAGATGCGGAATTCTGCTTCTTTCTCTTCGGCGAACTTTTGAATGGCTCTCTTTCACGAACCGCTGGCTTGTCCTGGGGCACGACGGGCTTTCTTCGCGTTCTAGCACGAGTATTGGGATCAATCCTAGTATCATAAGCTTGTCTCTCTCGAATCGTCTGAAAATATGATGAGTACTGCGTTTACTAACCGGATCAAGGGGTCCTACGTGAGCGTACTCTCCTTGCCTGCTTGAGCTGTTACTGAGCTGGTCAGACTCAAACGAGAACTTCTTTCGTTTTTGCGGTCTGGTAGGCAATTCGGCAACGTGCATCAACGAATAACGACCTTGAGCTTTCATAGGCTTGACAGAGCGCCTAGTTGTAGAGCTCGCAGCGCCATCAGTTGACGGAATGGTCGATTCCGAATCGAGTTCGTGCTGCAGAGGACCTGGAGGCTGTGGTCCTTTCGGCGGTCTCGGTGTGGACTGCCTGGATCCAAAATAAACTTCAGTTGTGGCCTTACTGGCAAGTTCAGCGTTTGGTGTATCCCATCCAAAGACCTGTATGTTCTGTCTCGCCCTCTGAGAAGCCCTTCGTTTGGCTTGAACTGTCACAGAAGCCCGGGAGCTTCGTCCTCGTCGACGTCGAATTCGAAAGTGGAATCGCTGCTTCTTCCGTTCTTGCTCCAAGACTCTTCCCAGAGGCGCCCCAGTGACCTGGCGAGCAGCAGCGCTGCTTCGATTTCGAACCGATACTGAAGGCGTAGATGCGACTCGGATAGTCGGCAGATGACGGTGAGGGTAACCCTTCCAATGGAGATTGAGATATGGCATCGTATGGGTTACGAAAAGAATTGATAAGGATGCATCTTAGGAGATGCGGAGGAGTTGAACGGCCCGGTCCGAGTATATGTGCAAGCCAGGAAGTGCGTCGTGCCTGCCTCCTTGTGAAATCTGACATCGAATTGATATCGCCTATATTTCCTCATCGAATATCTCTGATCCCAGGAGATGAATACATCTCAAGCTGTCTCTGTCCTTTTCGCAGAAGATATTCTATCGTCCCAAAATCTTTCTTGTCGAGACCAATAGCTTTCCGAAATTCGTTCCTACATTCACATTGTCAGCTAAGCTCACAAGAAGCACTAGCAACACAACGAAGTAAGGAGGGGCTCAACTGACCTCGCGAATGACTCAAAATGTGGTCTCGCATCCTTTTACAGTCAGTAAATTGAAGCTCTTTTATGCAGGTATTGAGAACCCACTGCAGATTTCTTTCTGCTTTCTCGCAGACATTTTCGATAAAGAGACAATACATCTCTCTGCAAGCCGGAATATCTCATCTCGTTCCCAGTCCTCCAATTCGGTCGTTTCAATTTCTGTTGCCTGTCGTGCTGGATGTCAAAGATTGGTGGACTTTAATGACGGACGACATTCCGAAATTTCGACAGGGGTAGCTTCCTATGTCTTGGCATGAGTGGGGGGCTTGATGACGGATGTGGGACGTCCACTTCCTCATTCTCACCCACTCATATAATGTAAAGCTTTATTTAATCATAAATCATCCAGCTTTCAAGCAAACTTCAATTTCAAACCACTTTCTTTATAAAATAGACGGTCATCATTCACGATGGCATCATTCTCTGTAAGCTCAAACCCTCTCACGTGCGACCCCTCACTGACTCTGATTCAGAGACTTGTTAGATTCCTTGCCAAGGACGGCAGGACATACTATGGCGACGCAATTCTCCCACACGGAGTCACAGATATTGCCAAAGCCAAGCAAGCCAAAATCATTCAAGGTCAAATCTTTGGGAAGCACGATGTCACAGACCAAGTGGCGGATATCCGACTTCTGCTCGCTCCTTTAGCTCTCGAAGATATAAAGACAGTGAGATGTCTTGGTCTGAATTATGAGCAGCATGCTAAAGAAGTATATTTTCCAATCATTATTCGTCAACACTAACTGATATTCGTCTCAGTCAAACATGCCTATCCCTAAATATCCTGTCCTATTTGTAAGCCCTCCTCCCCCTTCTGAGCGCGTGGAACTCATGCTACCAGTATAAACCCATAACATCCATCGCGGGCCCAACCGACCCTATCCCAATACACCCCCTTGCCCAACAAGGCACCGGACTAGACTACGAATGCGAACTCGTAGCCATAATTAGCAAACCATGCGCTGACATCCCGGAATCAAAAGCATTGGACTACGTCCTAGGCTACTCAGTCGGAAACGACGTCTCGCACCGAGACTGGCAACTCAAGCACGGCGGCGGCCAATGGGCCCTCGGAAAAGGCTTCGACGGCTGGGCGCCCTTCGGCCCTGGCATCGTCTCCCCAGCCCTCATCCCGGATCCTCAAAATCTCCACATCTATACCAAACTCAACGGGAAAATCATGCAAGAAAGCAGCACCAAAGATATGATTTTCGGCGTTGCGAAGACAATTGCTTTCCTGAGTCAGGGAACAACGTTATTACCGGGAGATATGATTTTTACGGGGACACCGCAGGGAGTGGGGATGGGGAGGAGACCGCAGGTTTGGTTGAGGCATGGGGATGTGGTTGAGGTGGGGTTAGAGGGGGTGGGAGCTTGTGTTAATAAGGTTGAGTTTGAGAAGGCGAGATCGAGGTTATAGATTTGAAATGAGAAATGAATGTATGATTTATATATGATGGTTATGTTTCTGTAAGTGTATTTTAGCATTGTTGTTACACATTACACGCATTACGAACCTTACAAACTTTACAAACATTATAGATATTACACAGGCTACACACATTGCATTACGCGCATTATAGACATTTGACAGGATAGACTCGCTTCCCCTTTTCTTTCCGAGGCGAGCTGGGAACGCAAATGCAACATGCGATATTCGCGCAACGAAGAATAGTAAGCAGCGGGTGTTTGATTGTGATCTCTATCTACAGTACATATTGATGCCCTTCCCTGCCTGCTTATCCTAATCCTGCGTCATTGAGGAGAATGCCATACCTGCCGTTTTCTCATCCAACAACGCCTATCCTGTCTTCCAAATCGAGTTGAATTCTAATGAATTCAGAAAGCATCGCATAATACCCTGCACATAATCATGTCTTGTATCGTGTCTCTCAGACTGCTTTCGCAAAAAGAACCCATTCTCTCCCGACATTCCAAGCTCCCAGCCCTCCAGACTTCGTGCCTAAACCCCAACTGCATGACTGAATACCTTCGCAGCCAACTGACTCAACAACCTCGCCCTATCACTCTGATCCAACTCCTGGAACACTATAATCTGCAATTAGCACCTTTGATCCTCGCCCATCAACCCCTCACACAGAAACCTTACCAGCATAAACACTTTTCCCCTTCGCATCCCTAATTGCCCCCAACCTATTCCCCGCCGCCGCACCCGCAATCATGCCCGGAAAATTTGCAACAATGAACCCCATGGCACCGCCGCTCAGTCCCCCCACCACACTCCAAAACATGCTCGTGGGCTTCCCATTCCCCTCCGCCATGCCCTCCTCTCGGAGCATCTCCTCAAACACATTTCCAAACTGCTCTGACTCGAACTTCTGCTCCTCTTCCTTGTTCTTCGCCTTTGAACTGAACCCGAAACTCGACCAGGGGAAGCCACCAGGTGTGGGTCCTGGGTCGGGAATATCGTCTGCATCAGCATCGGAGTCGTAGGCTGTTGAGGCGGATGAGGCGCCGGAGCCGAAGCCGTGGTAGATGCGCGCGGAGTCATAGTCGCGGCGACGGGTGGGATCGGAGAGTGTGTAGTAGGCGTCGTTTATGAGTTGGAATTTGCGGGTGCGCTCGCCTCTTTCGGGGGAGTTGGAGGGGACGCGGTCGGGGTGGGTTTTTAGTGCTGCTCTGTATGAATCGTCCTATTAGCATTGGGTTTCTAGTGAACAGAAAGTGAGGGAATGTCATGGTACCGTTTGTAAGCATCTCGAATCTGCTGTTGCGTTGCTGTTGAAGCTATTCCTAGCGCTGCATCTGGAGCTCGTGTTAGAAGGGACCATCAGGCTGACGAGGCTGCGGCACTTACAGTAATCGATAGGAGCTCCTGTCATGATCGTGGTAATTTGCCTTTCTTCGAGAAAGTACTGCTGACAAGATACTCGGTGTCAAGCTGGAGAAAGAGGCAAATATGTAAAGAAGGAAAGGTAAGTGACAGCTTGTGACTTGTCTTCTGCCTCGACATTCGCGCGTACAACCTTGGTTGGCCTCGAGTGCGTCACTGTGGCGGTGCGAAAGCCACATCTCCTTCGCTTCGTTTCACATACACGTGATTATTTTCTCGAACCCCTGTCCATACTCGGCAGAGAGCTTCGCTCTCTCACCGCCTTTAATTGGAGGGGCTGGGTTGCGGAGTCGAAGCTGACATGAATCTTAAGCCTCACTTCACCCAAGCTCCACACGTCTGCAGGTCCTGCAACTCCTGCCACCGAGTTATACCTGACTCAGTGCATGCGCAAGGTTCATCCTTTCTCAATTGCCTTTGCCATTTACTTCGCGCTTGATATCTCTTCTTCCTTATCATCTCGGAACATTGAAGCGAAGTCAGCTTTGTAAAATCTATTGTCGCATAGCTTTCAGCAAGCAAACTTCATCTCCCGACCTCCAATCTAGCCATCAAGCTCTCAACTCAGAGCTTCTCCCTTACCCATCTAGATCACGAGCAGCAAGCAAACCGGCAACCCAATCACCAGAAAAAATTCAATAGCAAAATGGGTTGGTTCGACGGCGCCTCAGAAGTCGGCAGCTCCCGTCGCAAATCTAAAAGCACCTCCTCGCACTCCGGCCCACGCCCACGCTCCCAGTCGCACTCACACTCGCACCACTCCCCGCGCGCATCCTCATCATCATTCTTCGGCCTCGGTGGCATCCCCGATCCGAAATACACTTCCTCGCGCTCGATATTCGGCGGCGGGGAACCTAGACATAACTCCTCTCGCTCATCATTCTTCGGTAATTCCCTCTCCTTCCCTAATCCAACTCCAAGCCAAAGCCAGCATGCTAATGAGAACTGCTCACAGGATTTGGAGGCCACAGAGCCAGCTCATCAGCGTACAAGCGTTCCCCGCGCGGTGGTTACCTCAAGCGCATCTACTCTCAACTGCGCCGCCTGTTACGAGACCTAATCTACTATATGAAGAAACACCCCATGAAAGTCTTCATGCTAGTCATCATGCCACTGATCACCGGCGGAGCATTAACCGGATTGCTAGCTCGCTTCGGGATCAGGTTGCCGGGCGGGTTAGAGAAGATGTTCGGTGGGAAACCCGGTGGATCGATGGGGGGAATTGGCGGGGTGGGGAGAGATGGCAGGGGAGGTATGCAGTGGGAACGAACGCATGTGGAGGGCAGTGGTGCGCTGGGTGGTTTGGGGAAGATGGTGGGTGGGATGGGGGGTATTGGTGGTGCGATGAGTTTGGCGAAGATGTTTATGTGATGCGCGAGTCTGTGTCTTCTTCTCCGTCTTCATCTCCATCTCCATCTCTATCAGCCCCCAAAAAAAGGAAGGGAGAAAGAGAAACGTGCTTGGATATAGGAAAAAACTAAAAGCAATGAGAAGATACAGATTGACGAGAGCCGAGATGGGATGAGAATGAGACAGCGTTCGGCGTATATATGGATACCAGGTTCGGCTTCAATTTCAGCTTCAATTTCAAACTCGACATAGGGTAGAATAGGATAAGGATCTCGAGATATTTTCTTCAATACTGGGATGATTTAGACAATTGAAAACTACTATTCAAACTTGTAGATTTGTGCGATAGGTAGATGTACAAAGCCGGGTTTTAGGGTCATACATCGGGATTTTAATCCCGTACACTAGTGACCGTTGAATTACAACGGCGTCTCGTCTCGTGAGGTCACGTCACATCACACTTATTATGATATGTCTAAGTAGTAAGAAAAAATATCGATTAAAAAAAGCAAAATAATATGTTGTCTATCCCACCCTAGTTGCATGCAATTGAAGAGATAAACTTTGCGCTGACTCCTGACCAATCACCTTTTGCCACTCCGCCTGCCACTCCCACCACCAACCGGTTTCCTACTCGAGGGCCTCTCCCGATCCCGAGCGCGCTCGCGCTCCAGTTCCCGCTCATCGACGAAGACTTGAACCCCGTTATCGAGGTCATCGCTCTCATCCTCGTCTTCCTCGCTGCTACTCACGAGATTGACCTCCTCTCTTTCCCTGGGTGGATGTCGGTCTCGGTCTCGATCTCGATCTCGATCTCGGAATTCGTATTCATAGTCTGCTCGGCGGCGAGGGATGTTAGGATCGGACGTCGAGGCTCTAGCTGCAGTAGAATATCCCGATCCCGATCCCATAGCTTGAGGTTGCATGCTTCGCCGTACAGAGGAGTAAGCGACTTCGGCCGGTCCAGAGACGTTGCGTCGAGGTTGAGGTTGAGACATAGGTTGTGATTGCAAGTATTGAGGTGGGATAGGAGGTGGTGCGTCAGAGGAGATTTGGAAGTCGAAGGGGTTGAGAGTATAGTTTTGAGATGAAGCTGAGCTTCGGCGAGAGGATGATGGTTCCCAATTTTCGTCATCTGGGAGAGGTCGGCGCGAAGTGCTGGAGCTGGAAGAGAGTGGACGAGTCCCTTCTGAGACATGTCGAGGTTGTTGGTAGGTGAAGTAAGGTGCTGGTGCACCGCGTAATTGCTGTGTCGTTGCTGAACGAGGACGAGTGGTTCCGGCTAAAGGAGGTGTATAGCTACCAGATGGAGCGTAGGCAAGTCCGTCTGGGCCAGCGACTAGCATCACTGGTGGAGTTGCCTCACCTGGTCTCTTTGATGTGCTTTTCGCTCTCTTTCGACTGCTGGGACGGCTATTTGGTTCAAAAGCAATAGGTATCGTAATATTCCTATCACTTCGTCGCCTCCTCTCAGTCTCGCTCCCACCACTTGACCCGCTTCCCTTCCTTTGCTTTGTAGTTGCAGCGGCCTGCATTCGTTTTCGCCGCCTCTCCAATGCGTCCAGCTCCGCCTTGTTCAACTGGACCTCTTTCTTTCCCTTTTCCTGAGCTCGCCGAATCCGTGTCAGCGCAGACTGTACAAGCGCCTCTTCCTTATCCCGCAGAGCAACCTGCAAAGCACCCGTCCCCTCAAATTCAGACTCCGCTGATTCCCCAGAAGACTCTTCTGAATCTTGAAGAGTGTAAGGTTTCCGTACCCTGGTAGTCGAGCCCAAGTCTATGCCCGTGAATTGAAGTGTATCGCTAGAAAATCGTTTGGAAATAGAATGCAACCCAACGCCCTGTGTGTCCGTATCATCGCTATCAAGCTCCTCCACGCGACCCTGCTCCCACATCTCCTGCTCCCACTGACGTCTCCTTCGGCTGCCCCTCGCACCTGGTGGTCTTCCCCATGGGGGCACAACTTCGGGAGATCGCGGCCGACCACCTAGACCGCCTCCCCGGAAAAAGCCTCATCGATCGGTTTGTCCATCAATGAGGCGTGTCCCAAGATGCTCACTCCGCTTGCGCCGATGAGCCATAGTATTGTTGAAATTGGTGATGCAAAGATCCCAAGAGGAACTGCAATAACGAGCAGTCCGGTGTAGAGTTGTGACGAGGAAGCTTTGAAAGTACCGATGGTCAGATCTCTGCCATCCAGTTTGCCAATTCCCCACATTCCGCCTACAACAAGCACGATGACGAACAGCAGGAGCATGTTGGTCAGCAAGCTGTAGATGCTGAGCATAAGGAAGACCACGGCATAATTGCTGGAAAAGTGCCCAAGGTTGTAATTAACTCTTGACTGGACTTCGCTGAAGTTCGCGGGCTTTGACAGCCTCTTGAGGTCAAGGAATTCGGAGATGGGCTTCAGGTTGGCGAATCTTGTGCTTATCGATGTAGATCGCATGCCGGCGAATCTGTCTCCAAGATTCAACCGCGAAGTCAGGATGTCGAGAGGAATCTGTATCCGCGACATTTTGTTGTGTTGTGGAGGTACTTGGAAGGTATGATGTGAAGATTATGAAGTAGTGCTTGTTTGCCGATAGTCCGGAGATAGTGAATGGCAGTAGTTGTTCGAGTATTTTCTTATTAGCAGATATCAATGTCTAACGAAGTCGGGGAAATTCAAAGTTGGGAGTTTCGAGGTCTTTGTTATTTTTGTTTCGAAATCTGTTCAAAAATTAGAAATTATGTCAGAAAGATACGAGGGCCTCACAACCCTTGCAAGGCAACAGGAACGAGACCCATGGGAGGGCGGAGCTGACCTGTCCTGGTGGAAGAGATTGAGCAGGCGTGGTAATTGAGGCGCGGTGATAATTCGCTGCCGGGATGCGGTGGGAGATTACTCGATGGAAATGCTCGTCGCGAGCTTCGAAATCGTGGATTATTTCAGGGGCCAGGTCAACGAGCGATCTGTCCCACTCCCGCTGCTCGCTATCCCTGCCCGGTCCAGGGTTTGGAGGGCCTTAATCAGAGCCTCAGATTTGCGGCCATACGACACGGGTGTCTCTGGTGCTGAAACGCATGCGGCTTTGGCACCGCTGGGGGTGGCTTCTGGTATTGAGGCCAGAGTTGAAGGAAGGCAGAAACTGCCGGACGTTGTGATTTATATGCAAGCTATCACCTTGGGCACACAGGTTCAGACTCGGCTGCAGTGTGAGCGCGGGCGAGGCGAGGAGGCGGAGGTGCTTTGTGGAAACAGCAAGGCAATTCTCAGCCTAATGATGCGGCGATCTGATTGGCCGGACCCTTCGTGCAAGGCACGCTAAGCCGATCGGCATCCCTTGTCCGCCACTAAACCTCGTTGCTGGCTTCTCGAAAAAGTTTCCATAGGAAGAAGACACATCAGCGGTGTCAGCCCTCTTTCATTCCTCAACATCATCAACAAAAATGAGGCTGTCCTTCTTTACGGTGGGCATATTGGCCTCACTAGTCTTTGTCGTTGCCGCATGGAGCAAAGAAGGCAAGTCCCGCCCAGACAGTCCAGTTGCTGCCCAATCTTTTGCATTATGTCCAATACTAATTGTAAGCGGCAGATCAGGAGATCTTCCGTCTACGGGACGAAGTTGAAGCCCATGAAGGCACAGGCGTCTCATTCTACGATTTCCTCGGCATAACACCTTCTGCCAGCCAAGACGACATTAACAAAGCCTACAAAAAGAAGTCCAAATTGCTACATCCCGACAAGGTCAAACAGAAGTTCATCGCCGATAAGTCGACTGGAAAAGACAAGAAGAAGTCGAAGAAGCCGGGAGTGCATGTCTCGAAAGGCCCAACGCAAGCTGAGATCAAAGCTGCTGCCAAAGCTGCTAGCGATCGATTCGCACGCTTAGGCATAGTGACGAACATTCTTCGAGGTGCTGGAAGAGAACGTTACGACCACTTCTTGAGCAATGGATTCCCCAAGTG
The DNA here is from genome assembly GCA_003988865.1 of Phialocephala sp. D728. Classification (NCBI taxonomy): domain Eukaryota; kingdom Fungi; phylum Ascomycota; class Leotiomycetes; order Helotiales; family Mollisiaceae; genus Phialocephala; species Phialocephala sp. D728. Next base: position 120,648 of record QYAJ01000101.1, read on the forward strand.
GAAGGGTACTGGATACTACTATGCGCGCTTCAGACCTGGACTTGGCACGGTTCTGGTTGGACTTTTCATCTTCGTTGGCGGTGGTGGACATTATATTGCGCTTTACATGAGCTGGAAGAGACAGCAAGAATTCGTCGGAAGGTATATCAAATTTGCACGGCATGCAGCCTGGGGCGACAATTTGAATATTCCTGGACTTGATGGCACATCCACTCCTCCCGTCTCGGCTGCTGATGATGCGGACCCAATGGCCCAGCCTATGAATCGAAGACAGAGACGTATGCAGGAGAAGGATTCGAAGAAGGACAAGGGCGACAAGAAGTCCAAGGTGTCGAAGTCTGCTAAGGCCTCACCCGCCGCCACTCCTCCGGTCGGTGCGACTGGGCCAAGAAAGCGAGTCGTGGCTGAGAATGGCAAAATATTGGTTGTCGACTCTGTTGGGAATGTGTATTTGGAACAACCCAATGAAGATGGCGAGACCCAAGAGTTTTTGCTCGATGTATGTGGCACTCCCTTTTCTTCCATTGACCCTCACTAATAATAGCCAGCCCAATGAACTCCCACAACCCACGATCAAGGATACAGCTCTCTACCGTGTTCCTTTCTGGGCATATAACAGCATTGTAGGCCGATTCTTAAACAAGGCTGAACCTACCGAAGAAGACGAGGATTTCGATGAAGCACAAAATACTCCTAGCAGCAGCTCAGGAGCCGAAGATTTCGAAGTCTTGGAGAAAGTCAAGACGAATTCTCAGACCGAGAACGGCAAGGCGATACGCAGAAAGAAGAGCAATCGTGGTCGATAGATGCATTGTTCCGGGACTGGGAGCGGCTGTACAATTGTGGCTCTGTATATTAGACAAAAGCTTCGGCAAGTGGGTAGGCATATGTTCAGAGTATCAAAAGGCAGGTTCTATATCCGGAAAGATAAGAAGTGAACGAAGGCATGAGTTATTGACTTCAGACCGCACATTATCATTCTCCACCTTGGCTCTTGATATTCCTCACAAGGTGGGCAAGTGCCACAGGTCTTCGATGGAAGATCAATTTGGCTCTTTGATGCATGCATACCTAGTTCAAAGTTCTATGTCAATCATCCACATCCTCGTCTATGTAACAGAATGTCAAGTTGCAAGTACCCAGCTATATTCTTAGCTAAATCATACACTGCTTGGCACGGTATCAAGTCATTCACAAACGTCCCTTACATGCTTCCCCCAGCTTCCGCCGCTCTTGGTATGTATGCGTAGATTTGGAGCTTTTTTTTTCAACGCATCGAAGGAAGGGTGGCCTTCTCGATCTCGCTACCGCGGTCGGAAATGGGAGCTACATTAGTGCGAGACTTGCGACAACACCAACTCATCAATCAAGGACAAAGACTTTGCAATCGTTTTAATTCGAGCTATCGTATGCGTGCCGAATCTTCATATTCAACTTACACCCCCAAAGGCGCCAACATTCAATCCCAAACCAAACTCCGGGGCAACTCACTCCATGGAAAAGGACAGCTATTTCGAACGAGCCGTCTCTTAAGTCGTCTTTCTCGGCGCCTGGAGAGGCAGGAAAGGCCAGATTTGGGGGCGCTCAATGTCAGGCATATTGGGGCGGATATCAGAATCCGTGAACTGAATAACCCATTGCTTCGGCTTGCGTGCACAGTTCTACTTCGCATCAGCCACCCCTTCAACCAACACAACGTCAACAGAAAATTCACAACTTACCTCGACCTTGATATCATCCGTATCCCACTGATACGCATCCGTACAAACCTCGCCCTTGAAGCAGTTCAACTCCTGCTTATGACACACGAAATCCTGCCCCGGCTCACCCTTCGCATGCGTATAGACATGCGCATCGATGAACGTCGTTCCAGTCAAGCCCGGACCCGCACCATCGACATCGCTGAGGTTGACCCAGAGCTCGGTAGCTTGATTGTCGATGTCGTACTCGAAGGCGAAGTGGCCGTGTGTCAGATCCGTCGTCTTGGAGACTTTGAGCGCGGTGCCGCAGCCGATGGGAGACCAGGGGAACGAGATGGATTGGAGGGGTCTAAGTTTGATGGGTTCAGTAGAGGTGCCGCGGAGAGAACCGCATTCGTCCTGGCCACCGAGGACGTTGAAGACGTAGATGGGGTAGGTGAGGCTATTTGTTGTTAGGTTCGGGAGCGGGTTGTAGGGAGGAGGAGAGGGGACGTACTCGTTGTGAATGATAGCCCCGGAGGCTTTTTCAAGGCCCATAGTCCGATGAGGCATTACAACTACGTTAGCGGAGGTGGCAGCCATGACCACAGCCGCGAGGGCTTCGGTCATGCGAGGAAGTTGCATCGTGGCCGCTGAGAGCAGCAATGAAGGCGAAGCGAATGTAATCCGAGGTGAAATCGGGAGTTGTTGAACGAGATTAAGTGGTATTTCTTTAAATCAGACTGTTCGAATCCATTCTGTGTTTTGTGTTGAAGGAAGAAAGAAGTGAGTGCGTCTGACAAGTATTTAAAGGCTAAGTAATAAAAAAGTGTTTGTGGGCGCTACTTTTCATGAGCTCATACATACCGCGTTGATACCTCTTTTTTTTTTTTTGGAAGAACTCGTCGCATGACGATATACGAAAAACAAGAAAAGGGAAAAGGGAAAATTTCTTCACCGTCTTAAACCTACTCGAGGATAGAATGGAACATCATGACTTCTCGAAGCATACTAAATCAATATACCGTTAGAAACCGAGGCCCAAAGTCCACTTCAACACTTCTTCGAATCTTCTCTGAGATGGACCTAGCTTGAACAGGAAAAGTCACCTCGCTATTAGTACCGAATTATAAAAAGGGGGGCGGTCCTACGATAGCCGACCTCGCTTCTATTAATAGCAATAATATCTATCAATCTTTATTACAACTACAGTACCAAAACAAGCCTAACCCACTCCAGCCTCCTCTCCAACCAAGACCTCGCAACGCCGTACTCCCCCGCTTCCGTGATCGAGTCAGACTCAAACTCTTTTCCAACCTCTACGCCTGCGGAGGGTGAATCTCAATCACAACCCACCCCTCTAGTCTCTTCTTACCAGACTGCAGACGAAATCAGTTCACCAATAGACCCACCAGACGCAAGAATAATAAGAAATCAAAACTCTCAAAAACCTTCTTGTTATCCGCCGGGAACCGAAGACGCCTTGACGCACGGCTTATGGGCGGGACACGCTAGGGTGTGAAATTCACGGTTCCGTGCCCCAACCGGGTAGGTCTTGATATGTGCATCCAGAAAGTGACTTCCTACAACACTGGCGCTCTCGCCGGGTTGGATGATGTGTTGGATTCCGGGAATGCCGCTGTCTCTGGCGGAGACATTGTAGACGTAAAGCTTAAGAGCTGAGAAAAGTTTGTTAGAGATAGGTTTAGGAGTGGGAGGGAGGGTGGTACGAACTTGTTTATAATGGTGACAGAGACGTCTACTGGGATTTCGACAGGCTAGGCTTGGACTGTAGCAGCAGCAGCACTGGATACAGCGCCGATGAGTCTAGCGAAATGCATCTTGGATTATAGCAAGAGAGATAGACTTTGTGGCTGGTTTAGAACGATTTACACCTGCGATGCTTCCTCAAGACAGAGATAAATGAACGAGGGAAATAAATGGAGGGAATTGTTTTAGGGTTGAGATGTGCCCTGACCTAACTAACGGTATCAAGATAAGTCAAATCGCTTCTCGGAGCAGAGTGTCAGCATCTGAGCAGAGCTAGAAGAGTGAATTAGGTGGGCATGATGTATTCGACCTCCTTGAGGGTAGATGGAGCACCAATAGCTTCTAGCTTCCTAGAGAAGAATTATAGCGCGGAAGAGTAAGCAGTGACTTCACTATACACCATTCAAAGGCATCCATCCTTAGTTGCCCACCCCTTCCGACATCATGAGGTCAGAAAGCGGATTCTACACCATCAAGAGCCTTCCTCATGAGAGAACCACGGCTGGTACCGAAGAAAGTGGCACGCACATTGAGAAGAAGAATAAAAAAAAACCGATGTTGAAAGACAGTTTGAAAGTGGGCCCCCTACGTGCCGGAGCGGATTTAGCGTACGGTACGATAAGCGAGAACGAAAAGGGGCAAGCGTCACGTGCGTGCGAGATATCATCAAGCATCACCTCCCTACTTTCGTCTTAAGAATCAACCTCGGCCGGGCCTCAAGCTTCTCTTCGGCTCCGAGCTTCTCCTGATCCTCATACTCGAACTTGCATTTGATTTTCCAGTGACCATCTTGCGCAAAATTTCTGCGAAGAAGTCATCAAAAGCGTCGCTGGTGAAGAGGCTGCTAGTACCTAGTGTATCGAAGATAAAGTCCGTCAAGCACTAACCACCGCCTAGCCGAACTTTATCTTTGATCTTTTTACCAACATCATCTTTCTCTCTCTCTCTCTCTCTCTCTCTCTCTCTCACTCTTCCTCTAACGAGCAACGGCAATAAGCAAAAGAAACTAGGATAAGTTATAGGTTGCTAGACCTGATACAACCAATTAGCGTTCTTCGAGCATAGCTCGCCAACGGCCATTTGGCGATTGAGCTGGAGAAGCGTGGGACGAGAATATCCTCTCTCCTCTTCACCGCATCCGTCTTCCCAATTCCGACTTTAGGATCAGGATTTTGACCGTCCTCGTGGATCCGTTTCTGTGAGCTGTTTAGGCATCACCCCGCTTAGCTTAGCTTAGAGATGAAACTTACATTTAATCCTGAATGATGCCATGTCTCTGAAAAAAACTTCGTTCTGATGCTTGATCCGTAATTCGCAAAGAAAGACTAGCTAGCTCTTGGGTGTTTTAAGTCAAGCACAATAAAAATAGTAATAATAATAATAATAATAACACAAAGATTCCCCACTACAAATGGTATCTACCCAAACTCCCCTTCCCACCCCACAATGCCTTCCTTTCCTAAGAAGTGAAGATTTATTTCTTCGAGATCTCTCTCTCTCTCTATATATATCAAGCCAAACTCCAGAGAAACTCCGACATCCCCTCGATCTATCCTTCACAAATCCCAAGCCCAAGCATGGCAGAACAAGCCTGGCAGAACAAACCTAGCCTCATCTCGCCTCGCCTCGCCTCGCCTCGGCACACGAAATCATCACGGCGAGCTAAGCCAAGCTAAGTCACGCTGACCACAGATCCTTACGCCAGGTCCTTAATACTAGACCAGACCAAGATTATAACCAAAACCACAACACAACACAGAAACGCAACCCCTCTCTCCTCTCTCCTCTCTCCCCTCTCCCCATCCTCCAAAATCCTAGCCCTCTCCTTCCCCCTCCCTCTCCCCCCTTCCGACACCTTGAACCACTCCCCCGCTCCCCCGAAAAAAACGTAGCAAATCTTTTCTTCCCTTCTCCTTCTCCTTCTCCTTCTCCTTCCCTTTCTCCTTCCCTTTCTCCTTCTTTCTCCATTCAAATCTAAACAAAGACACCAAGACACCAAGACACCAGAGACCAGGGACCAGAGACTAGAGACTAGAGACTAGAGACTAGAGACCAGAGACCAGAGACCAGAGACCAGGGGCCAGTGACCAAGGGCCAGTCTCGTCTCATCGAAACCGATCGAAGAATTGAGAATTGTAGTGTTGCGTTATGGGATTGTGCCGTTGTGCCGTTATGGGGTTGTAGTGTTGTGGTGTTGTGGTGTTGTGGGGTTATGGGGTTGTGCAGTTATGGGGTTGTGCAGTTATGGAGTTGTGCCGTTATGGGGTTGTGGTGTTATGGGGTTATAGGATGTGCAGTTATGGGAGGGTGATGTTCGAAAGTGTTCGAGAGTGTTTGAATGTGTTTGAAAATGTGAGGGGGGAGGGCTTTGATGGTGGAAGGAGGGAGGGTTTGGGAGGGTTTGGGAGGGTTTGGGATGCGAGAGCGGGGAGGGCGTTGAGGGTGTGAGAGGGGGTGGGTGTTGATGGGTGTTGATGGGTGTTTGAGTTTGAAAGAGTGGCTGGCTCGAGGCTGTTCGTTCGCCTTCTCGCACACATACACACTCTCCCTCGCACACACTCGCACACTCTCACTCCCCCTCGCACTCTCTCCTCTCCTCCTCTTCCCAGGATTCCAAGCCGCTATCTATCTCGCTATCCCGCTATCCCGCTATCCCGCTACAGATGAGTTGCAGATGCAGATGCAGATGCAATGCGATGCGATGGAGTGAGTCAATGAGTGAGTAAGTGAGTAAGTGAGTAAGTGAGTGAGTGAGTGAGTGAGTGAGTGAGTGACTTAACGCAGCGCCTACTTACTTATTTATTTACTTACCTGCTTACTTACTTACTTACTTACCTTATTGCATGCTTACTTACTTACTTGCTTACTTACTTGCTTACTTACTTACTTACTTACTTACTTACTTACTCACTCAATTACCTGCCTGCCTGCCTGCTTGATAGATAGATAGATAGATAGATAGATAGATAGAAGGGACGGCTTAAGATAATAGCACTTGCCATATTTCCCCTCTCCCCCCTCCTCCCTCCCCTCCCCTCCCCTCATCTTCCTCTCCCCTCCTCTCCTCTCCCCTCCTCTTCAGACTTCATCAGAAAGGAGTCTTCCTGTCTTCCTGTCGACTCATTTCACTCACTCACTCATTTCACTCATTCCACTCATTCCACTCATTCCACTCACTCACTCATTCACTCGCTCACTCACCTCATTCACTCACTCACTCACTCATTTCACTCACTCACCTCACTCACCTCATTCACTCACTCTCTCACTCATTCCACTCTTTCTCTCTCATCTCATATCCTCATCTCAACATCTCATCATCTCATCATCTCATCATCTCATCATCTCATCATCTCATCATCTCATCATCTCATCATCTCATCATCTCATCATCTCATCTCATCATCTCATCATCTCATCATCTCATCATCTCGCACTCGTCTCAACATGTCCTCATGTCATCATCTCAACATGTCCTCATCTCTTCATCTCCTCATTTCACACTCAATTCACTCATTCCACTCATTCCACTCACTCCACTCACTCCACTCACCTCACTCACCTCATTCACTCACTCACTCACTCACCTCACTCACCTCACTCATTCACTCATTCCACTCGCTCACTCACTCACTCACTCACTCATGCACATCAAATGCACATCAAATGCACATCAAATGCACCGACCGACCGACCGACCGACTGACTGGCCGACGGACTGACTCGATGACTGGATGACTGCGAAAGCAGCTTCGTGCAAAAATCTTTCTTCCATTCCATTTCAATTCATTTCATTTACATACGACAGCACAGCACAGCACAGCACAGCATAGCTATACCAAATTGAAGCTAACTAAGACCACTCGTATTAAATCCCGCATTAAATCCCCCATTCCCCATTCCCCATCCTCCATCCTCCATCCCCCAGCCACCAGCCACCAGCCACCACTTCAGTCCAATCTAATTCCATTTCCGTTCCAATTCCGTTCCATTTCCCTCCCTACATAACATGATTTCAAAAAGAAAAGAAAATTGATTTCCAAAAAAAAAAGAGAGAAAAAAAAAAGACTTTGAAAAACAAAAGGAAAAGGAAAAAGAAAATTTGACGACTGAACGAAACGAGATTCGTGCAAAAAGCGTCATTACTTATTTATCCCCCTTTCCGCCCCTTTCCGTCCCTTTCCGTCCCGTTCCGCTCGCAAGCCAGCTTGCAGCTATATCGGCGATAGGTGGGTATGTGGGTATGTATGTATGGTATGTAGGTATGGTATGAAAAAACGTATAGCTGCCGCCTCCTCCTCCTCTTGCCTATTGCTTGCAGCGAAAATCTCCCCTTCGACTGACACACCCTTCTCTTTGACTCTTCGACTCTCCTCCGGTGAGCTGAGATGTTGTATTCTTTTCCTCAGCTCGATTTTTTGTTTCTTTGCCTGTCCTGTCTTCGTCTTCGTTTTTGACTTCGACGTCGACGTCGACGTCGGCGTCTTGGTTGCTGACTTACTTCAATTTGACACCCCTTTTCTGGTCTTCGACCCGGAAACGACTCTCTCACTCCTCACTCCTCACTCCTCACTCCTCACACTCGCACCGCACCGCACCAAGCCTCCTCGCCCTTGCCTGAAGTTGAAAAGAAGAGAAGAGAAAAGAGTGAGAAGAGAATGAAGAATATCCCGCCCCGGGAATCGCCATCCTCTCCCTTACTCATCTTTCCCCTCCCTATCTCCCTCTTCTCTATCTCCCTGCTCTTCATCCTCTTCCTCTTCCTCATCAGCATCATCTTCATAATCACTATCGCTATCACCCTCACTCTCGTCCTGCTCCTCGAACTTAAAAAGATCGCGCAGCATCTCATCCATCCTAGCCTCCGCCTCCTCAGTCCCCATCGTCCGTCGCTGCTCCACGTGTCGCAGGACGTTGGCTGGGTTCTGGATCTGCATCTGGCCTTGCATTTGAGCTTGTTGTTGCATTTGCATCTGCTGCTGCTGCTGAGCCCTCATTTGAGCCTGTTGCTGAGCCTGGAGTTGCTGAGCTTGGAGTTGCTGTTGAGCCTGAGCGTTAGACCTCGAAGAAGACTGATGTGCCTTCTCTTCCCAAGGATTGCTGGCTTTTCCAGGCATGACCCTCTTTTCACAATCGACCGTCTCGCTCTTAAGAACTAGGACCCACTCTACAAGATCCTTCTTATTTTTCTTGTTTTCTTGTTTTCTTCTTCGCTGCCACAATCTCCATTTCTTGCCCTTCTCTTCAACTAAACTATGGTTGATCTTCCGTCGGAGGCGTTCAACAAACGCCACGACGGCCCATTCCGTCTTTACCGTAGAAGAAGAGGTAGCCGCCTCCCTACTCTCGCATAGTTTCTGGATCTCCCGCTGAGCACTGTCTGGCATCTGTAAGATCCTCTTCTGCATCTCCTTTCTCTGCTCTTCGTCTAGGTACTGGGATGAGGCACATACTTGTTCCCGGCTCTGGGCTTGGAATGCGGAGATCTCGGATGCAGAGGAGGGGAGAGGGTTGATGTAGTGGGATGCGGGGGTGTGGGAGTGGGTTTTTGAGAGGGGGAGGCAGCCGAGGATGGTGGAGCTGGTTTTTAGGACGCGGGTGGAGGGGTTGCAGCGTAGGACGAAGGTTGCGTAGTTTGCGGTAGAGGGGCTGGGGAGTGCGTTAGGTGGTTTTGTGAGGTGGGGGTTGGAAGGGAAGTACCTTGTTGAGATGGAACTATTGATTTGTTTGAGAGTTTCCTTCTCGTCGCTTGCTGTTGTGGGTACCGGAGCAGTAGTTTGAGGCTGAGAACCTTGCTGAGCAGCGATTCCTTGCTGTCTTTGCAATTCTTCTTGCTCCACGCTCGCCTCATACTTTGGAGGTTGGTTTTGCGCTTGCTGTTGTGCTTGCTGTTGTGCTTGTGCTTGAGCTTGAGCCTGAGCTTGAGCCTGAGCCTGAGCCTGAGCCTGAGCGTGTTGCGCTTGGCTCATCATTGCAGCTCGCATCTGCATCTGCATCGCTCTCTGCACGTTCCTCTGCTTCTCACACTCACTCTGATCTGCGAACGGATTCTGCCCTTCCGTAGAGTTCCCATTCTCCAGCGCTTTCAATCTCGGGGCGTAATCTCTCCACACACCCACGAGTCGCTCAGCAACCAGTCCCAATCGACTCCTGAGACCTTGATACTCAACTTCTTCTTCCGGCGTCCTGGTCGCCTGGGAACGCAGCCCGTACCAGGTCACGGCATCGATCAGCACTCGAACCCGATATTTCTCAACATACAGGCGGCTCCGCAAGCTCGCGGCTTTGGCCTCGGTGCCGTTTACCAAGATCCATGCATTGCGGGGTAATCTCACGAGCCCGACATCATTGGGTTGGAATACCTTACTCCGTTTCGCATCCTCGACTCTTGCATTTAGCTGCGAGATCGCGTACAAGATATCTTGAGCGAGAGGATTCAAGAAGGAATAAATGGGCGAGAACTCGAGATGTGTGAACCTGTCGATTTGCGTTTGCAGCGAAGACAGAAGCGTGGACGTGACCGACGAGACGGAGATGAGTTCCTCGAGCGGATCGATGGGATGCGGCAGTGTCGACAGATAGGACGTGGAGCGCGCGACGAGTTGTGTTGCTAGTCTGATGATTGTGAGGACATCCATTGGTGAGGTTGAGAGTGCCATTTCGACATGAGGTCGGCGGAATTGAACGACACCGCACAATTGAATGGCACGACAGAAACGACAGCGGAGAAAGATGGGAATGAAGAAGAAGGACCTCAGCTGCGAAAATGAAGCTTTTATGTGCGCGTATGGAATGGTTCAGCCCTGAGCGGTGGGATCGCGAGGCTGACCTCCTCACACCGAGTAGAGGCTTCAGTCATCGGGTCGTAGCCCCCTCATCCATGGCGATCTCCTTTTCCCACGAGGTGCCGCCTGGACCCCACCCACGCAGCGACGGGCACTTTATCGCCCTCGACCGGCGCACGGCGCGCGGTGCGGCTGAACCCCAGCGCGGTGTCCATGAACGGTGCACCGTCGTCGCGCAGAGGGAGAGAGCGATGTTGCGGCTTGGATGCCCTGTTTCCGAAAGCGCGCTGGCGCAAGCCTCGTCTTTCGACGCACCTGGGGCGCCCCTGGGGCACCCCGATTTGTGGCACCCCGATTTGTGGAAACCCACTCGAAACATAGCAAGTTAAGCTTAATGGCCGCGGGCCTGGCGTGGCCACCTGGGCGCGGGCGTTGTATTAGGCAGCATAGTGGTCAGATTGAGCGACCGGGTGGACGCACCGCCAGACGAGACCTTGTATCGGATGCAGTGATGCGTGATTGGCAGGGCAGCAGAATGCCCTTTCTACGGACTGCACACCGATTGCACCCCGATTGCATCCCGATTGCACCCGTGCTGTTGATTGGTGCGCTTAGAGGCTGGCGTTACGCGACTCGGCCAGCCTTGTGCGCGCGAGGCCAGAGGGCAGCACTGGGGGCGCAATGCCCTAAACACCGCCTGGTCTGGGGCCACGATGGTGCGCTGACTGAGGGCGTCAGGAGCTGTAGACATCGCCAGAGTTTTATGTTTTCTATGTCATCGAGTCATCAAGTCTTCGCATGTGCACTTCAGCCTTCCCAGCCGCGACACATGCACAGCATGCCGTGCCTACCCGCTCCTCATCCCGTTCCCGTACCCCTGACTCCGAACTCTAAACTGGTGCAAGAACAGGAATTAATGGCTCATCGGCAAGAGCCCCTTTGCCTTGCCGCAGAGTCCTAATGCCGTGTCCAAACCGTCCTTCCTAAGAGGGCTTAAGAGCCTCCCAACTCATTCCTACCGCTCCTTCGTCTCCTCCTAGCAGATCCGTCGGACGGCGTGGGGGAAGTTTCGGTCTGGGCCCTTCATCTCCTGTCCCATCTCCTGCAGTGCCGTTGCTGCGCGAAGCACCAGGTCTTCGCGGTTGTGGTGGTGGAGGAGGCGTTGATACATTCCTCTTGTCTTCAATCTCTCGTTTGATGAATTCTGCATCAATCCCTAACCCTCGAGGAGCCGTGGTTCTTCGAGGAGGGGGTGCGAAGCCGCTGTGGTCCACTGTGGTTGATCGTGGCTTTTGTGCTGGTATTGTGTTTCGCATTGGTGTCGCAGATACTGTGGACAAGGTAGGAGAAGAGGTTAAGGATGGCGAGGCTGTGAGGTGAACTGGTTTTCTTGCAACGGGCGGAGGGGCTTTCTTCGAGGACGAACTTGTTGTCGATGTTGAGAGACGACGTTCGGTGGGTTTTGAAGGGATTGCGGGCCTGGGAGTAGGTATATCCTCCTGCAGAGACGCTTGAGAGAGGTTTCTAGTCAAGTCTGAAACAGACGGAGCAAAAGGAGGGGGAAGTTTCCTGGTGCCATTTGTAGTACCAGAAGTTGACGGCCGAGAATTTGGTGGGGGTTGTGATGTATTTCTCGACCCTCGAGGAGGAGGTGGTCGTGGTACTGTCACCCAATCTGGTTCCTCAGTAATGCTGTAAGGGTTCGAAGGTCGTTTTGGATTAGGAATCAAGCCGTTCTGCGGGGGTTTGATAGCTGATCGAGCTGGCTGACCACCATCAAGCCACCATTTCCTCTTGTCTGAGCTTGCAGGTGGTAAGCCTGGCTCAATAGAGTCGTAGCCGATAAGATCTTCATCATCGGAATCATCATTCTGGTGACTCGCAGATGTGCCGCTAATGTCAAGTTGACGCTTCTCATAGATTTGGCGGCTGAGCAATTCTCGGCGGGCCTCATCGACTATGCTGACCGTACATTGAAAGGTCGCATATACTGGACGATGATCAGAGAATCGAAGTGGTGATGTGTTGTAGTTTATTTGCCTAAGATTGCTGCCTTTGCGCAAGATGCGATCTGTCCAGGCAGGTATCCGTGCCTTTTCACTGCATCATGTTAGCAGCCGTCTTGACCGTTGAGTCATGAGACATACGAGGTGTCGTATTCATCAGTCCCCAAATCAAACTTATACGTAGGGTTGAACGTGATTCGTGACTCCGAGTAATATGGAAAGGTAAGTCCTGCTACCATTTGAAGATTCAACTGCGATTGGTCAGAGAGCGGGAAAAAATGGCTTGGCGAAAGCTTACCTGATCGTTCTCATATAGAGTCTCTAGGTCACCAATCTTAATAAGCTGTTTCACTTTATCTACGCTGAGTCCTATTCGGTAATTGAAGTCTCCCATCCAGATAACAGTATCTAGGCAGAGAAGTTAGGAGGCTGCCTTCAAGTGAACAGGCTGCACTCACCGTGATTATCAATTCCTCGATTTCTCTGAAAACGCAAGCCATGATGAATCGTAGTGTAGTCCCTGTTTCGCTCTTCATAGTTCGCGAAGCCAGCAGCAAGATGGGCTGTCACGAAACATATATGAGTATTTGCATAATCCATCCGAATAGCCACGGCTCCCTTATTTCCTGCCATACCAGAGAGTCCAGTCTTCTTCACAGCACCCTCTACGTTTTTGATGTTCCGAAGAGAGGATGCCTTGACAAAGATGCACAGTGCAGCACCAACCAGCTGTCCACTTCGTAGAAGGACATAGTGTTCTCTGCCTGCTGCTCGTGCCTGCCTATTCAAAGTTTTGCGAACTGCTCTTTCCCAAGCTTGCTTTCGAGTAGGATCACTGTTCATGATCTGCTGGGGACTAAGCTCGACGATCTCTTGAAACCCTACGGCTACGATTTCAGGATGCTGTTGAGACGGGTTAACACCTGGGAAAAGCCATTCTGATAAGTCCTGATCGACTCCCTCAGTACGACCGTTTAAGTTAAAAGACCCGCACCATCTGCCATTATCAGCTTCGAATTCCAAAATGGAGGGAACACCCATACATGTTTATTGGTACAGAGGTCTGGAATTCGGAACTCCGCTTGGCAAGTTCAGCTTGGACATAGTCATTCATTGGGTCGAAAAGGTGGACAGGCACTTGCCCCATCATTCGACCAAGCAGGACATCAATAGTGTTTTGACGGCCCTTGTCGGCAAAGTTGTTGATGTATAGACGAGTCGCACTCTTCCTAGCATCTGCAATCGCGCCTGCAAGAGACATCTTGCCATGTCTTGTGAAGCTGGACTTCAGCGCTCCCGTGCCAGCATATATCCGTGACAAGGCATCTCCATTGTCGGCCCACAGACTTGAGTGGCGCATCCAAAAATCGGAAGCAGCACGGTCTCCTCGATGAGTAAGGAAAGACTCCATTGCCATCTGAGAAATGATAGTCTGAATGAGATTGGTCCTATCGAGACAGTCAAGGCAGTTGGTCCGGAAGACTCCTTCTTGTTGCAATACCACAACATTTCTTCGATGTGGTTTCTCGTGGTTATCCTCATTCGGATCTTCGATTTCCTCTGACATGTAGTATGCAAATCCATCGGCAGAATTTTCGATGATTCTTCGAATCAGGCTGGCAGCTTCATAGCCATTTGGGCCCCTCGTCTCGGCATGGAAATCAAATTCGGTGTCTCGTAGCAGCTGATGATCCTTCGAACCCTTATCATCCTGGCGATTGAGTGCAGAGTGCTTGATCCCATATCGATACAAGTTGGTTAGCTCGGCCTCACCTGGTTTTGTCTCACTGAGAAGGTTCACAATATGAACAGCGCCATAGTTTTGCTCCAGCTCCGCGAAATGCTTATCAAATGCTGGCTGGGTACCCTCGGCTGATCGAGTGATAGTTATCTTTTGTTGTCCGGGAATCAGTCCAGCAGCTTGCTCCCAGAAAACAGGTACCGATCCCCTGATTTGCGCATAAGAGAAGCATATTCCTGCCGGCTTTTCGTTCGTTACAGGATCTGATTGGCTAACAGCAGTCGGACTCCAATATATTGTTTCTGACTCGACGAAATTGGCAACATTGCCGTCGTCATCAATGCCCCGACTATTGAACCTTGTTCCAGCTCTTCGGGAGGACAGCCTAGATATTAGTGTGAGAGCCGACGGAAGGCCGGTTCTTGTGGCACGTAGAGGTGCAGAAGACACGGGTATAGTGATCGTCAGAGCAAACCCGCGAATGGCAGAAGTCAGGATCCGAGATTTGTCCAAGGCTTCCTTTTCATGTGCCACAAGCCGCGATCGGAATTTGACCAGAGGGCTGATCATATAAGAATTCCAGAGAAATGAGTCGTCAAGACTGTCTATATCGACGGCTGAGGATTCTGCAGATCTGCCAAAGGTCAGTAAGGTTCATGAACATAATTGTGAATGTGTGTACCTATCCTGGAGTCTGTTCGTGAGATCAAAGTCAGTGCTGTAATAAAAGCTGCCATTGCCCAGCAATTTCTGAAGTTCCGCACATGGATGTTCAATGCCCTCTCTTCTGTTGAGCCCCGATCCGTAATCTTGTCCATCAAGTGAGTATGGGTCCAAACTATCGCTGAACGTATTGTCGAACTCATTGCTGTTCAGACAATGGAACTCCACCCCAAATATCTTCTCAACCGTCTCTCCGGGCCGTACATTAGCCACCTTTGTAGCTCCAGTGACCACACAGAGAAAGACATCGTTGTTGATGGTGATCAGTCCTAATGTTCCGTAGACAGGCAGAGGGCTGAGAGTTCGATAATCGTTCAGGTCAACGCTGTCGACTGTCGAGAACTCAACCATGCACTTCGGCGCTGCAGCTCCATCTACCGACGTCCGTGCCTGCGTCGACTGCAGGGACGTAAATGATCCATTGCGGGGGTCGTCTGTAGATGACGGAGTATGGCGGAATATCAAGGCATGTGAGGGCGTCACTAGAGCAATAGATCGCTGCGGGTGTTCGCGCAGCAAGACGCGGATAGACATGTTTTGGATATCAAGGATGGCTCTGGATCAATACAAAGGTTTTGTGGCATCTTGCAATATGTCTTTGTCAAGAAATATTGCTGGACCCAAAAATTGAGAGGCTCTGTGAATTCGTGTCAAAAGCGAGCCGCACCCGTCACTCCAGAATTCTGCCATACCTACCGCTTTGGATGCTTGGTTTTATACTATCACGTGTCTGACCTCCAAAGGTTGGAGTTTTGACATCTGCAGTCAACATGGGAGGAAACATTTTTCTTGCTTGCTTTCTCTAAATAATGACCAAGCTTACACAACGCCCAGACCGTGAGGTGATGAGAGGTATCACCTGATATATAGAAATTCTTTAGATACCTACCTCTCATGGGGTCATGAAACCTCTCTCCTCATCCCATGGCTCGATTCTTGCACCTCGAGACAAAGTCTACCGGTATTTGGTATGTTATCCACCTTCAGGTGCCTCGAAACTTGTCCTCGAGTCAGGATGGAGTGCCGCGAGTCAAAGTAGGTCGAAGTCATGACTCTCTCTAAATATTATCCTTCTCCTCGGAGACGGTCAAGATGTGCCTTTGCAAAACAGGCCACAATGAAGTCATGTCGTCCCATGCTCCAGTTCATATGGTGGTGATCGATTGGCTTCGTCTTTGCACAACGACAACGCCCAGCTGAACCGAACCACAAATCACCGACACAGGGTAGGCGCACAAGGCAATACTCTGCGGCCGTTGTAGCAAAAGAAACCTTTCGCAGCAGCGGCACGTCAATGGCTTCGATGCGTTATTTCATTTCGAAGCCATATTGATGATACTCGTCGATGACGAGGCCCACCCTCCCCTCCCCTTCGGAACCATCTCCGACCCCGAAAGCTAGAATCCCCAAGACTCAGGAGTCCGCTGCGGCTGAAAGAGAAGAATCAAATTATACGAAATGCCAGAAGATAAAAATTTGATGCACTCAAACTGAAGGCGCAAACGGTCCGAACTTTGGTGTAAGTGGAAGAAGACTCGTTGAAAGCAGTCAGTCATGTGCAACTTGCACCTTGTATGGTTTCGGAAATAAAGCTTTCGCTGACACCGCCTGAGTCTGCGCTCTGCAGGACTATGGAGCAAGGTGCCTCGACACTGCCGTGACTTCCGACAGGCGCTGGATGTAGCACCGGAAAGTCGAATATCCCGGTACTTGTGGCTGACCTCGGGCCGCTCTGGACTGCGAAGGTAAAATGCGGTTTTGGATGGCTTCTACCAAACCTGCCAATGAGCGAACAATAGCACCTGTCTCCGAAAAGAACAAACCTCTCCCGTTGGCGCCAAGCATGTCTTAAGCTCTGTCCTCCCAGCGGTCGAGGGAACCTATCACCGCAGCGGTCAATATCAGATCGCAACCGCCATTCGTGTGTGCTTTTGGTCTGACTCGAGGACGAGATAATCGTGCTTGGCGAGGTCCGGAGGGGGTAGTGAGGGAATATGACCAAGTGTGGTGGTGACGCATAATCAGCGACGGCATTCGGGAGAAAAGGGTGGGGGAAGTTGGCAAATGCTGTACATACCCATCTCTGCGTTCGCGTGTCGCGGAATCCCCATAGTATAACATGCAAGCCGTGACGAATGGAAGGAATCCCTTATCACCGCGAGGCGATACTGCCGCCGTCGAACCCCTCTCCTTGAGGACCTCTTCGCTGGGTCGCTGGGACGCTGGGACGCTGGTGCCATCAATTCATCCACGCCGGCGGAAGCATTTAAACACGATGGATTGCTCATCCGTCCAGTCCCTGGGCGATGACGCAGGTGGCTCCTGGTGACGGGTTCTGCTGCGGGTGTCAGCAAATCGTGGCCGGCGTGCTCTTTGGGGGGGAAGAGGAAGTTCGGTGCGTACGGCAGCCAGTTCTCGCATCAGCCAGGCGAGAAAATGCGAGGTCTCTCGCGGTCTGGGCCCGCTCGCTGGGCGGCGTGGTGGACACAAGATGCGGCTTCTGGGATTTCTGGCCCTTCGAGGAGAGGGTGAGAAAGTGGGTGAGAGGGTGGGTGGGTGAGGGGGTGAGAGTGGGTGAAGCGCGAAGGCCGTTCTAGACTTGGTGTTGCGATCCGGACTGGTGTGAGGATCTGGTGGGCCTGGTGGGCCTGGTGGACTGTGAGCGCGCAAGGATGGCGATGCGTGCCGGGGTGGGCTAGGATGAGGGCGAAGATGGGGGCCAGGATGAGGGCCAGGATGAGGGCGAGGATGCACCAGCACCTGCAGCGTCCCGTCCATTTTGGTGCGCGCTGATTCGCGCGTGCACGTCGCCTCTGCCCACCTCGTCCGCCAGCTCCCCTCGCTTCCCAATCAGCCCGCCGTTCCTCACCCAGCACCACTCAGCACCACCCAGCACCACCCAGCACCCTCCCCCCCGTCGCACCCCTGGACAGGACGAGGGACCTGGTGTACGCTGGAACCGTACCGGAGGGATCGATGGTCCCGTTGATCGCCATTGTTTCTAGTTAAGTGCGACGGTGATCGATCAGACCCAGCCTCTCACGAACCCCCTAACCCCCCCTAACCCCCCCGTATCTCCCAGGTTGCAGTGCTTCCAGTGGTGCAGTGGTTCCACGGCCCACCAGCCCTCCAGCTCCAGAAGAGTCCCAGCCAATTCGCGCAGCGGCGCACCCCCCCCTTTCCAACCCCCCAGCGTCCCTATCAGGGCCGGGTCGAGCCCAGACAATCAATCGCCAGCCAAGCCGAGCGAGGGAAGTCGACCGCCGAGCCCTGGGGGCCTAGATCTCTCTCCACGTTTAGGGACGTGGTGGACCAGCGATGCGGCGCGAGCCCTGAACCACCTCTCACAACAAAGCACCAAGAAGTGAGTGCAGAGTGCACATCGCACACTACACTGCACACTACACTGCACACTACACACTGCACACCAGAGACTGCACCAGAGCCCTTTCAGGCCCAGCTTGGAGAAGCCTCTGCACTCCCGCACTGCTTTGGTGTCTTCGGTCGTGACCATTCTTTTTACGTCCACCCTTCGCGGCCAGACTCGAGGCAAGGCCCCCAACATCACGGGGGAGGCTCTTCTCTCGACCTTGTTCGCACAATTGACCGCCTTGCACCTCCCTCCCTATCACATCGAGACCTCTCCGTCGGTAATTCGAGATCGATCTCCTCGAAGATTCAATCGTCGAGCATCGTCCCGGCCGACTTGGCTCCTCCAATAAACAGATTCTCGAGCCTGACCGGCCAAGTCTCTTTTCCATATTCCTTTTGCACAACCTCAACGCTGCTGTACCACCACAGTGGCTCGATCCCCTCTCATAACACGGCTGGCAGCGCCGATCATCTACACTGTATGCCTTCCTCATGACGACCCCGATGGATTGTGGGATGCACGAAATACTTCAATATCCCGACGCTTTCGAACCAAGGCCGTGCGGCCGTCGAACCTACAAACCTCTCCGACAACGAGCCAGAGCACGCATTGCTGGTGACATAAAGAGCCCGAGCCCATCGCGGGCGGTTGGGCTGGAGGAGATGGATACAACTTCGGCCCAAGAGACAGCTGAGCCTGATGAGCTCATCGACCGAACGACTCTGTGCTTACCGGACTTCACAGGGAATTCTATCCTGCACAATAGCGACGACGGATTTAAGGATGTTCTACGACAATACTTCCCTTCCCCGGAGAGCAATGCTTCTGAGCGGCTAGTGGACCTCAAATCTAAGCTCAGAGAAGCCTCGACACATGATTTCTGGGGTATATTAATGGAGGAAATGTGTGATATTACCGGCTCGCAGTGTGGTTTTGTTGCCAAACGGATGTTGGTGGACGATCAAGATAGTGCGATAGAGATGCCAGAGCTGGGGGAGCCGGGGTCATGTCTTATGGGAGTCGCGTTTTACATCAACAACGGCGCTGATGTGAAGGCGATGTACCGAGATTACCGCTACCACGCCTATGGAACTCCATGTGCCCACATGAGGCACGACAAGATCTTCATTGTGCCAGAGAAGCTGACGGAGTTCGCACCGAATAACCCGAACCCGATGCCTTGGAAACATTCTGAGGCTTTCATCGGCCTACCGCTCTTCCATGAAGGGAAATGTTTCGCTCATTTCGGCATGATATGGTCCTCCGACGGTGCAAGCAAAAGGAAGTTGGGATGGCCTTTCATCGAGATGTTCTTACACTCACTAGAAGACATGATTTTACAGCGCATCTTGGAGGGGAGAGGCTTTGCCAAAGAGAGTGCGCCACCTGACTCGACTCCCGCCAAGGTCATTCCTTTATCAGCCATCACCGCATCTCAATCACTAAAGCCTTATGCACGAAGCCTGTCGCATGAGCTGAGAACTCCGATGCAAGGTGTTGTCGGTATGTTGGATATCATGTACTCAACAGTACTTGATGCCATCGCCAACCAGCCAAGCAATCGAGTACGGACTGTCTTCAAGGACCTCAAGAACCACATTGAGGTCGTGCAGGGTATGTTGCTCCGAGCTTATCCATTCAGCGTACTAATACCGAACAGACAGCTCTAGAAGGGCCGTTGAGGCTGCTGATAATGTCGTGCATGCGTATGACATGAACATGCAGATGCCAGAAACTCCTCTCACTCCCAACGACGTTGACATGGTTGAGGGACTAGTGACACCCAGCTTAGAATCTGAGATGCAGTCACCTCCAACGTCGAGAAAGCGTGAGCGTACAGACGAACCTGATTTTTACCCTGGCCCGCCCCTGAAAAGGATGTTCACGATGACCGAGGCCGAAATTCTATCAACGTACCACTCGGATGGGATGATCTCTGGCGGCCCTTCGATATCAATCACCGAAACCGCTCCTTCAACAAAACCCCCTTCCGAAATCTCCCTGACAGAAAGCGAGTCAAGGTGTAGCCCATTGCTGTCTCCGGCCATGTTAAGTCCTACTCTTCGGCGTGTCATCACGAGAGAATTTCTGCGCAGCCTTGTTAACGAAGCCTTACGCAATGGCCATCCCACCAGCGAAGTCCACAATGAGACGGATTTGGGCGAGAAGATTGATGTCCGGACTATTGGTTCCAGGGGGGAAGTACAGGACAGAACAATCTACCTGGAGATCGAATCTGATGTTCCCGAGGCCATCATCACCGAGGAGCAACACCTTCAGTTTGCGTTACAAAAGCTCGTCGATAATGCTATTAAGTTCACCGAGCATGGGAGCATTAGGATTGTAGTCAAAATTGCCAGAAGCTCTCAGGTTGTGGAGATCCGGGTTCTCGACACAGGATGTGGCATATCGGAGGCGTCGAAGTCAAATCTGTTCAAGCCACATTTCCAGCAGGACTCTTCTATCAGTCGCTCAAGGGATGGCCTCGGTCTTAGTCTGTTCAACGCTAAAGCACACGTGAGAAAGAACTTGGGTGGCGATGTTACCTTGGAACGGTCGGATACTGAAGGTCCCTCGAAGGGTTCCGAGTTCCTGATTAGGCTGCCAATTTCCAGCTTAGAGGCGGGTCTTACAGATGCACCTCTCGTGGGAACACCTCCTCCACCTACACACAACCTACAGCCTTGTCGTCACTCCCCCTGGTCGGACATCAACATCCCTTCGAGTGCACCTTTGGACTCTTCGACTACTTCCTTGCCGTCTCGATCAACTCCTCCCAAATCGGCTACTCTGAAGCGACAATCCTTCAACCCCGATTTGGCCAACGAATACCCACTAAACATTCTGATCGCAGAAGACAATGCTATTAACCGCAATGTTGCGATCGGCTGCCTCAACAAACTTGGTTACAGCAATGCAAACATCACTGTGACATTCGACGGACTCGAAGCTGTAAAGAAATACGAAGCCTCTCTCGACAAGCCGCCAATAAAGAGATTCAACGCAGTGCTGATGGATATCTGGATGCCAAACATGGACGGTTACGAAGCAACTCGCAAGATCCTCGATCTCGCGCGAGAGAAGCGAGAGGCGATGAAGGTCATTGCAGTCACGGCCGATGTGACAAGCGAATCCATCGAGCGAGCGAAAGCAGCCGGCATGGCGAGCTTCCTCGCGAAACCATATAAACTGGCAGACATCGAACGATTGATCATCGAGAATTTCGATCGATGCTGCTAGGGCTTTACCTATCTCTAATACATGAGATGGTCATTTTTGAGACGGGTTCCAATTTGGAACTATGAGTTTTGATTGCATTTTAGCGTTTCTTCTCAATTTGGGTGCTGGTATATTTGGCGTTGAAGCTAATCACGATCTGCATTAATGGCAGCTGAAAAACGGAGCTTGGTGCATGGGGTTGAACAAAATGGGTGCGATTGAGCATAGTTGGCGTTGGTTGTGATAGAGCGGCATTACGGGTTAATTAGCATCTGCTCCCAGGCAGAACTAGATGAGCGTTGCAGCGGAGATGTATGCTAATGAGGTGGATTTGGTCGGAACGGACGGGAGGCTGTGCATCGTTCTTGAGCTCGTAAAGTAATATGGTTGTTGAAATGAATGAAGATGGCTTTGGGCCCACAATGTAGTTCCTCATTGTGAATGTGGGCGTGAGTGTGATTTGTGATTGGTGGAAAATCTTGGCGTTAAAGTGGAGCGGACAGCGCAGAAGCGGGGTGCGGTTCCGGATTAGTGTGAGGTTATGTAAGCATGTCTAACGTCACTTCCTCGAACCCCATCCCATCTCATCCCTTCTTCTATTTTCCTCTCTACACTATAATACCTCTATGGGTGCTACGAAGGTTGCCGATTTGTGTAAGTGAATACACCAACAAATCAGCAACCTTCTTAGCACCCGTAGCGAATCCATATCTCAAACCTCCACTCCACAAGTATACCTCCTGGTGCCTCTCCATCCACCTCTATAACACCAGTTTTCCAAAGCCCAAGGGGGAAAAAACAGCCTTTCGCAAACATAACTCAACTACCTATGTTTTACACTGCGAGACTAAGAGAGTTCGACGCTATTTATACCCTGATTAGCGTAGGTTAGCATTTATTTCCCTCTTCACGGATATAGAACTAACTACAAGAATTACAGACACGGATTGTGGCGAGAGTGATCACCTCGACGTCGTTGACTTTATATCTGATGACGAAAGCGATGAACGAGGTCGATACGAGGAAACTGCAGATAGTGACGATCTCGAGTTCGCTAATCCCGACATGCAAGATGATGACCAGCACACTAATTCGTCTACTAGGCCTACGTGCGACCCGGCAGAGCATTTCTTCTGCCATTTTACCGAGGGGTTCTTCTGCACCAAAACCGAATGTGATTCCGAGTTCGAGTTACACGAAGATAAAGTTGGCAACTACGAAGAATGTGAAGATTTACACTATCTTCGAGGGCTTCTCGACCTTAAGCATCCTAGCAATAAACAGCTAATCCCCAATTTTCTTGCTAGCCCGTGTTTATACTATCGAGGAGCGATGTTCGAAAATAAGGAGTTCCCAACCTTCTATAAACAAATCAACTTGACCGAGAAAGCCCGTTACATCCCTATCGATAGGTTAAAGTGTATATTTGAAGGGAGCAGCGATTTGGAAGCAGAGGACCCTAAACGTATCTGCATGTACAAGCATGAGCATCGAATATCAGACGGAGTACCAACACAATCTATCGATATAGATAGTGTTTGTGGAGAAGTGTCAAGCCTTAGTGTATTTCGCAATAGCTTGATGTGGTCTCCATTCTCCAGCCCCGCTTAGCTAATGCACGGTCACACTTTGGCGTGTACATCCGAATCGAAGACCCCGATGCTAAAGGTGGTATCTCGTGGGTCTCATTAGAGAAGGTCCCCCAAGAGTTTATTGGACATCCTATAGGCTGGCGCGATCTCGCAGTCTACGTACTCTTCCCCAAGATCTACCTCTCAAGGCGACATCGGAGGAACGCGACAAACATCCTCACCGACGCACAAAAGAAGATGCTATTCAAATGCCAACACGACGCGGCAATCGAAGCTTGCTATTTGGCAACACTACTTTCGAGTTCGATATTGCAAAGGCAAATGCGATTGCATCATCCAAAGAGCGTCCCAAAGACGAGAATGACTTCTGTGATGCGTTCTGCTTGCTTCAAGGGAGTTTGCTTGAGCATTGCTTAAATCTGTATTGAACTGCACTATGGTGTGGTGCGTGGTGTGTGGTGTGTGGTGTGTGGTGTAGTGTTGGGCTATATTAGGACATGAGGTTCTGTTTGAAAGTAGTGGTCGTACTTTCATCTCTTCTTTGAAGGAGTGAAAGGATCTTGAAGGAGGTTGTAGGTTGGTGATTAGAGTATATCGTCAACATGGCTCCAACAATTCTGCCCATTCTGCCTGTCTGCGTGAATCGAGATGATCAAAGCTTGTAGATGTTATATCTAAAGAAGAAATTCCACTAGCAGCTTTACTCCCCACCATTGAAGTTGTTCGAGATTGTATTCACCTAGTTTGGATCAAGACCTGCTAAAGCGCCATGGCGTGCGAGCGCATAATCATACCTCGTTTGCACTGCTCGCCCGCAAACTTTCTGGAATCGTCATCGTTCAACAGGTCGGTCGCCTTTCCGGTATCTGGGTTTTCTTCCATCTCCGATCTTTCCAGCCGAAGACACTAACATGACGGCTGCGACTCGGACTCCCACCAATGCGCTTTCTACTGCGACGCCTGGGGTTTCGCCTCTTACTACTCCCACTCCCACTCCCTGCGAAGTCATAGCTTCCTTCCAATGGCAACGATGATGCCAAGAACTCTCTCCGTCGCCGGGAGAACGAGTTTATGAATCGTCATCCAACCTTTGCGTGAGTGGGATTCCATCACGCTCTTCAAGCGTTCGCTGACTCGCTGCCAGGCCACCCAACACTATGGTCAAATTCATCGTTAGCCAAGAGTCCGTGGAGTTTCTCATGCACAAGGAGGGTTGCATGCTTCCGCTACCCGATATTTAACGCTGCATTCAAGAGCAACTTTCTTTAGGGGGGAAACACTTGAGTACCGCATTGATGATACAACTAGCCGGGCATTTTCAAATGCATGCCTGTCTCGTGGCTATGTTCAATGACGTTCTTCGAGCCCATGTTGGGTGACTGACACCAGTCGTGAGGCAATGAACTATAGTACTGTATCTTGAGTCTGGTAAGTGTCATTCTCTGGTTAAGAACCTTACCTTCTTTCTCGTTGGTGTTGGATCTGTGCGACTACAATGGCAAGAACATGCACATCTACGTCCTTCCAGCGCAAGCTTTCTCCTGGGCCAGACACGTCAAAATACCCAGCAAAGATGCTCCTGGATATGGTGGTTCTCTTGATGAAGGACGAGCTGATGGTTGGGGATCCATCAGCGCAGGATCATGTCGATACAGTTGACGCCAAGAAGTTTTACGTTCGCGAATGATCGTGGAATGGAACGAAATGTCGAGACGCTAGGTTCCTCCTCGGAACTTTCGATAGATGGAAAATGGCGCTAAGTGTCTGCGCTAAATCTTTTTGTTGCACGTCGCGTTTTTGCGTAACTGTTCCTGCGTATTCTGTTTGATATAACACTTGTCGGCTAGAAATACTGCGTTTTGGCCTCCGCGTCAGGAGCGGCAACTCTGAGAATTTTTACTCATGATTAATTAATTAAATAATTGTACCATTTGTCGGTTTGGTTTTTTAAGGAGTAAAGCGTAGTTAATTGCAACATTCCGTCTAAGGGATAGTGTTTTAAAGGTATTGAGTTATTAAATATCAGGGCTTGGTAAAGGAGTTTCGCATTTACGTTACGAGTGAGTCTACTTAGTTAGCCTTAGAATAGATACGGTTCGTGTTCGGGTTCGTATCTTGTTCCAGAGCTCGACACTTGATCATTACCTTATTTCTTAGACTCTTAGTCCTTCGTACTCCTCCTATTCACGTCTCATTGAAGCTAGTGTTTCTTTTTTTAACTTTTGTGATAATCGATCGATATTTCCTATTTCAAATCCAACGAGTAGCCCCCACCAAGTATCAGTATCCTATCCACAACTCCTAACCCATAACCCCATCACACAACTCCCATCCCAATACAGATCCACCACTCCCCCTCCCACACACCCCGTACACTAGGTACTGTACTGTACACTACCTATCAAACCTCACCACTGCATCCCAGAAGACACCACCTCACAGGTACATGAATTCCCACTACCCCTCTTGTGCCCGCACTTCCGGCAGTAGTTTATATTCACAGTCAACCTGTTCCCGCACTAATATCATGTTAATCTTAAAGAATAGAAAGAAAGAAGTGGGTTTAAGAAGGTTCAATAAGTAGTTTTGTTAGGTACAGTACGTACCCCTGGTTCGCCGCCGCCGCCGCAGCAGATCCAGATGTCGTAGCCGGTTGAGTTGGGCATTTTTGTGGGTGAAGGAGGGTTTGGGTTTGGTGGAGATGTGAGGTTTTTGGATTGGTGGCTTGAGGTTGAGATGCGAGGGGCTTAAATTGTTTCAGATATCGAGGGCGCACTTAAAGGTTCAAGCTCAGGAATCTTGATGTTTGAAGGATGTAGGAAGGATAGAGAAAGGAAAGAAGGAAGAGAAGTAGAAGAGGAAGATTTTATAAGCAAGAAACGAAGGTTGCTTGTGAATCCGTCCTCGACCTTGACTGTTGGGCTGGAAATTTGAAATTTTGGTGTGATTCTTGATGAGGTTATGTGTTGTGTGTTGTAGGTTGTGTGTTATTCATTTCCTGCTCTGAGAGATTTAAGGTGTGTATAGGTGTTGAGGGGATGCTAGTCAGGCTACTTAGGAAGTTGTACGTGAAACATGACTATAGACTGGCTTTTGTTCAGGCAGGTAGTGTAGGTAGGCCATGTTCACCATGCCTCGCTAGTTTCAATTAGTCTTCGGCCATTGCTCTGTCCAGGATCTCCTCGAATCGCGACGAGTTGAGTTGAGTATAATCCCTTACTTAAACTCAACTCAAGCCACTTGTATATCCCCTCATATTCAAACTCAACTCATAAATTACTTATAAGTGCTAACAAAATACTTTGATATATTCAAAAATTCATAGGTTCTTTGAATAAATTACTCAAAATCAATTTAACTCAACCCAACCTACGTATGACTTGACTTAAATGAGTAATTAATGTTGGTCACGTTGATCTTCAATGAAAACTAAGCTTCAGTGTCACTTGAATACTTTTATGGAATCATAATTTGCATCCCAATTCGATCTTTTTTTTATCAAAACTGTAAAGTGCTGAAGATAAACCGGTTTGGATGCAGCATGAATGTCCTTAAGCTAGAGCTATTAGAATCTGCATTGTGAAGCGCTAACAGATTGACAACGAATGATGTCTTGGAACCTTACTCTCAACTTCCTTCTAGTCTATCCATTCACCTTTGAAAATCTCGAAAGCAGCTCACTAAATTACTTTGCTGATACCTCGCACTCTATTTCATTGGCTTTTGAGGCTCAACTTCCTTCCCGACCAACCTCGTCTTCAGAATTGTCCCCAAACTCCTCAACAAAGCGAGATTACAATTCTGAAAGCCGCACCATCTTAGTCGTCGAGTAAGTTCTTTCGTGATCCGATTGAACGCCCTGCTAGCATTTGAGAGAGGTGCGACTCACCGTTACATCATGGCGAGCGCGTTGACGAGCAACGCCGAGACTTCGTCCGAATCTTCTCGCCCTCAAAAGCGACAGAAGCGGGAGGAACCCACCTTCTCGTGAGTTATAAGAAGGCCCAATATGTCTCATTAATACATAAATACTGATCGAGCGACTTTAAAATTCAGAGAGCCAACAACTTTCGTCAGATTTGCGATCGGATCTGCCCCCAATATCGAAGAGTTCATGGTATATAAGGAGGTAGTTTGCTATTGCTCACCGATCCTGGATACTGTGTTTAATAACATCGTATTCGAAGGCCTGATCCAGAAATACGAACTCGATGATACGACACCTCGGGCTTTCCGATTGTTGGTCCAATGGATGTATGGCAAGAAACTGGCGCTCACTCAGGCCTCCGACGACTCGAATGGTCCACAAACTATTGAGATATCTACCGAAGTCAAGAAATCCGAAGGCATGAGTTTGGTAGAGCTTTGGGTCCTAGCCGATAAACTCTGCATCCGTCGTCTTCAAAACTCCGTCATCTATAGCATCTTCCGCATTTTCCAGCTACGAGGTACCCTACCCACGTCGACGTACCACTACATATTCGAGAACACTGCAGAAGGCAGTAAGCTGCGCAAATATACAATCGATTTTGCACTCTGTAATGCGAGTCCCTCTTGTCTTGAGTTGAAAGAGGCGCGCCATTACGCTGCACAATGGGTACCCATGGGGCCCCAAGAAAAAAACGGACTCGACCCATGGGTACTCGACCCATGGCGAATCCTTTCAATTTTTTTGGACTCGACTCGTAGGTAACCTATGGGTTTAGAACTCGACTTATAAATCTTTAGCGGACCTATAAGTCTTTAAATAGATTTACACGTAATTTATACTAGTTTTTATATTAATTTTATATTATATATAAATATATTAAAATATATTAAAACGCGTATTTTATTTTAAGTCACGAATATCGAATATTACGAATGTCGAGCATTGAGGGCGTCGGGAGCATCGAGAGAGACGTCGAGCTTCGAGCATCGAGCATCGATTGCATCGGCTGTAGCATTACAAATTTTAATCCGAAGCTAATTCCTTTATTTTAACCTTTAAATATATTAAATAAATAAATTAAATAAGCTCGAAGTGAGTAATATAAAATGTATATTTTTCGGATGTAATGCCGTAACCGATGTACTAACGCTCTCGCGTTAAAGCTCGATCTACAAGTTTGCTAAGAGATCTACGAGTCCGCTAAGGGATCCATAGGTCGAGTCTTAAACCTATGGGGCCCCATGAGATATTTGGACTCGACTCGTGGGTACCCATGGGTCGAGCCCAGATTACGTAAGGACCCATGGGTCGAGTTGCTCCCATGGGTCGGACCCAGCCATGGGTCCGTTGCGCAGCGTACGCTCCATGACTCTTTGGACAATTCTTATTCCTTCTATTGACTTGATTTAGTCATAGAAACAATCTCTTAGTTGTGAATAAATTCACAACAATCACAGAGATTAACCCAGCATAGTAAGTATAAAGTCAGTATCGGAGTATTCCTGCAGGGTGCGTTTAGCTGACCATCTTCGATTTTCATCTGGACGAACGTTGAGCTGACATAAAGCATCACTCGAGATCTTATTTGCTGTTCGTAATGTCACAAGATACCTTACCTGTCGTTGAGATCAAGAGCACCGGCGAGGAGCCCAACCTCAAACCAGAGACTGGTCCATCGATTGATAAAACCCAAGTTCCTGCAGAACTCGAACCTCACTTCTTCAAGTATGTAATGTATGCTTTCTTCGCTATCGATATTCCCTTGATTAGCCTGTTGGAGGAGATGGTCATTGCATGCTTATTTCCGAATCTTAATAGGGCACCAAACACCTTTGTCAAGTTTATCATCGGCACTGGAAACGACGAGAAGACCTTCACAGTACATCGTGAAGTTGCATGCCAAGTCCCAGTTTTCTCAGCGGCTTTCCGGAGCGAGTTTATAGAAGGTCAAACACAAACATATCGACTCGAGGACGTTAGCGAGAAGGTTTTCAATTTTCTCATGCAGTTTATGTATCGGGGGAATTTCCCGGTGATTCAACTCAACGATTCCTGGAAGAAATGGTCCGAAGACAATCAGTTGGCCAAGTCTCTTGTTGAAGCAGAACACAAGAGCCTCGTTAACCTCTGGGTTCTTGGAGACCGCCTGTGCTATTCGTCACTACAAGGCTGGGTTATTGAGACCATAGAGTCAATCATACAAAGTACAGGCGGGTTGCATAGAAGTATACTCAAGTATGTTTATGAATATACGACCAAAGATAGCCCGTTGCGAGAGTTTTACCTGGAGGAAGGAGCTGCTGATATAAATTTCAGCGAGCTCCGGTCAGCGCGAGATCTGTGGGAGTTACCTGATGGGATACTTCTGGATCTCGCATTATGTGCTTTCCAAGATTAAGACGTAGGCGATGGGAAGTAAGGAGTCTTATTACCAGTGGAAATCGGGGAGGGTGGGTCGTAACACATTTGGAAGCGAGTGATGAGTAGTTGTTAGCATGAGGATAGCCAGAGCCGAGTTTGTGGTAGTGAGATCAAGAAGATCTGTATATTTACCTGTACGAGACGCTGACGCTTGCAGCTGGATCGCCTACTTCGTTGAACTTGCTTATGATGAAATACTTTTGACAAGCTCCT
This sequence comes from Phialocephala sp. D728, assembly GCA_003988865.1. Lineage (NCBI taxonomy): Eukaryota > Fungi > Ascomycota > Leotiomycetes > Helotiales > Mollisiaceae > Phialocephala > Phialocephala sp. D728. The sequence continues at coordinate 150,101 of QYAJ01000101.1, forward strand.
GTGCATTTATGATCCATACAACGCATGAGAAGAAAAAAGTTACGAGCTCGCTTCCACGAACATGTTAATTCAAGAAACGATTTGTCGAGCCGCCATTATTTTCCAAAAATTAAAATTTCGGCGCTAAGACTTTTTCGTCAACAGAGTTGGGGATGAATAACCCGGGGAGTACTCATAACCTCCGCTAGAGAGTACCCTACCCGTAGAGGAACTTGGAAGGTACATACCCGACATAGTAAGAGTATTTTGAATTTTTGGTATGACTCGAGTAATTAGCTAAAAAGAACTTATATGTACGTAAAGTGAAATTATAATCTTTGAATTTTAATAAGATAAATAATAATTTATATAAAGAATATAGAAATATATATAGAAGTATAAAAAAAATACGCATTATTTGTGCAAATACTCGGTTATGCTTAGATCTATACACTACCCAGCAAAATTATATAGGGTAATAATACCCGTGAGGGTTATTACCCTGCAGCTACGGGAGTACCCGTACCCGCGCCCAAGTCTGCTCGTCAAAGCACAGTACTTAAGACTTGCTAAGCACTTTTCTTCATCCAACAATTCTAGTTTTGTAATCGTATTGAAGTCTCCACTAAATTTCAGTACCGCAACAGACAATTAAAATACGTTGTTGTCAATCATGGCGGACATTACTGGGACGGACAATGGCCTGATGGGCAAGCGGCTGTCAATCCAAACGCGTCCAAGTAGAAAACACAAGCAAGAGAAACCTACCTTCTCGTAAGTAGTCCTCCTTCCACAGCTCTGCCATCTAGTGCACTTCTAACAACGTAGCAAGAGACCCTACCGAACTGGTTACTTTCATTATCGGTCCTCCCAACAAGGCGAAGACATTCCTCGTTCACAAAGAGGTTGTATTTAACAAATCTGAAGTTCTCGCTGCTGCATTCTCAAGTGGATTTATTGAGGGTCAGACACAAACATATAGAATCGAGGACACCAGCCATGCCGCATTTCGCTTCCTTGTACAATGGCTTTATTCTGACAAACTAGAACTCTTCCAACTTGAAGACTGGTGGAGCACCATGGCCCAGGACGAGGCAGAAGAGGACTTGGTTACACGAGTTCTTGAGAATCAGGTCTTAGCTGAGACCTGGGTCCTCGCGGATAGACTGTGTCTTCCCATTTTACAGAACTTGATTATTAGCCATCTCTCAGATTTCACGATGGGACAAGTCGATCTTCCAAGTTCGACTTTCGAGTACATCTACGAGAACACCGCGGCGGACAGTCAGTTGCGCCGATTTTGCGTCATCTCAGTCGCTGCTTACTGCGACCATGATTCCTTTAGATCAGAGTCGAAGCGCTTTCCGACGGAGATGTTGGCTGATCTAGTAGCGTTTATGTTACAGCGAGCGGGGGAAGAAGTCGATCAAGATTTGGTGGCTGAGATGAAGAAGTGTGTGGTTCCTCTGCGTTAACAAATTCCACGGGGGTTGGGAATTACAATACATTAACGGGTGAACTGCGTGTTGCTTCCGGAGGGTTTGTACTGGGAGCGGCGATGGTCGATGGATTTTAGGTCGAGCGTCTTTGCTTCCTCAATGCTTCCACATCGACATCCCTATTCATCCTAACCACCAATATTCTCAAGTACGCAAGTAATTCAAAATATTTTCCACATCGTGCTCTCATTTATCTTCAAAGATCTTTGACTTTACTATCAACCATCATGGCCCAGACAATTGTCAGCTCGCCGCCTTACGGAACTCATCTATAACTAGGTGCAGGCAAAGATATGCACACGAATTCCTCGCAGAGACTATTCTATGCTTAGCAAAGTGCGTAGATGTTTCTTGGCGTATCAACATTGTGTTACTTATCATTTCCGGAAAATTATTCAGAATATGATCGCTTTTCGTCCGACTCCTTTTTAAAGGAGTTTGAGGTGCCAGGACAATGTTCCAATACAATGCTTAATAGTTAGAGACGGAGTCGATGGTTGCATGCTCAACTGACTCCGACTCTCAAAGGCTGCTTCCGGAGCTGCTTCCTGTCGGACGCAGCGAGTATATCCAACCTCAAATCTACGCACTTCTATCAAATGAGCCACCCACTAATCAAGTGAAGTCTTTATAATTGATAACTTTGAATCCCAGCCCATCCAAAATGGTGGAATTGTAATATTCCCCAAGCACCTTCTCGCCCCAGGGCCGATAATTGTTTTTAAAGTTTTGATACAACTGTTTCAAAATCTCTTCGTCAAAGTGTTGTTAGGACCACTCAACAACATTCATCTGTCTTAGATTTTCAAAGTCCTTGATAAGCAAGTAGCTAGGCTTAGCTATGTCTAAGGAGAAGGAATGTGATTATAGCGGTTTATCGATTAGAAGCGGAATATCGATACCTAAATTCTTAACTAATCCAAGATCGATCGACGTGAGGTTTTTTCACTAGTATTTATGAAGTTGTATTTCGTGGACTTCTTAATGTATAGCGTATCGATATTGTTGTCGAGCCAAAGTGCATGTCGCAGCTGATTACGGGAATAATACTTGTTCTAGTTATGGATTAGCGTGGTAAAGTATCGAAGTCTTTGATAACGAACAAAGTCTATGCTCTACATAATAGATAGCAAGAAGATTTACATAGATTTATACTTAGGTTAGAAAGGCATGTGATGATTGTGAATAACAGAAGAAAATTAGAAGGACTCTGAACGCATTATTTAGGTAATGAGTAAATGGGAAGTAGCAAGATTAGATCTAAGGAGCGTTATCGGTTTCAAGCTTTATAGTTTCTTGATTCTGGAATCCTAAGCGTGAGAAGCAGCCTTCACTCGTCACTCGTCATGATAAGATAGTTAACATCATCAGTGGCGACAAGGAGGTGGTATCTTTAGAGCTCAGAGAAGAGCATTAGAACGAAATGTGCTTAATAATATATTTCAGACCTGAAAATGAAGGAGAGGTTGTTTTTGTCGTATCTTCAATACGGCGGACAATAATAAGTAATAAAAGAATTAGGATGTTTTGGCGCACTATTACCTTCGCCTTTTATCTTGATCACAATGCACCTGGCCATTGGATCTTCACAATATAGCTACCAAAGACTTGATCTCGGGACTGTGCGCAGGACTTTACTTTTACTTCTAATTATCGATAAACGACAAAGTGTGAAGTGAAAGGATCTCGGTAAGTAAAGGGGCAGTCTCAAATATGTACAGCACACCAGAAGAACATCCCATGTGTGTCTATACACAGAAACCACAAAGTCCGAGTGCCGTATATTCTCAAGGAACACAGCACCTCCGCAAAATACAAGTATTTATATCAAACATGCCTGTCACCACATGTATCAGTCTTAACAAGTTTGAAAGGGACCGATTCCCCCTCAAAGAACAACTTACCCTATTCCCCGCCCTCAGCAACATAATAGTCCTCCGCAGCGATCTTCAAAAATTTCCCCATCTTCAGATTCTGCCCAGCCGCTCCGGCGAAGACTTTAACCAGATCCACAAAGAAGGCAGCAGGAGCCACCACCGCCAAAGCATCCCAATCCTCCTCCGATGTTGATATTCTCCACGCAAATTGGCGCGCCACAAGGCGTCGGAGCGGGCTCTGAACAAGAGTATTGTCGTAGATGTACGTCAAGCAGAGTAACGACGTCGGACCGCAGATCTTACTGATGCGAACCAAATGATCCACGACGGTATTTTGGAGCGCTCCGATCTGTAACTTGTTTGCGAGGATCCACAGCTTGATGAGAAGTAGGTCTTGTCGGGAACACCTGTTTGTGTGTTCTGCTTCTGCATATTCTGCGTCTGAATCCGCAGCGTGGTGTTCTGAGAGGGTGATTTGATGGCTGTAGAACCATTCTGTGAGGAGTTGGAATGTGGCGGGTTCGGCGGCGTCGAGGATGTATGTTTGGGTTTGTGTTTGGGTTTGGGTTTGGTTGTCGGTGAAGGCGTTGTTAAGTGCTGCAGCGAGGATGGGAGAGCTGTTGCAAGCAACTTCTTTGTGAATTGTGAAATGCTCGTCGGCGTCGCCAATGATGAAGTTCACTATCTTGTTAGGGAACCTTTGTATGGTTAGATTTGCTGTATGGGAGTGCCAGGCGTGGTTGGGGTTGTCCTTACGAGAGAAAGGGTAGAGCGTTCATCTTGCCCCTGGGTTTCGACGTGTTGATTTTGCTGTTTCTAGGCTGACTACACGCTGGTAGAATCTGATTCCTTGGAGTTGTTGATTCCGCGAAATGATGATATTGTACCTCTTGACTAGACTGAGAAAGATTAGCAAATTCATGCGGTATTTGGAGGAGACCTTTGCGGACGCGATTCAGTGAGTTCTGAGCTTGTAAACAGAGCGATCGTTTGTGGTCTCGTATGCCTTTATTTATTGACACCAGCAATAATTCGAAGAAGGAAAGCGACAAAACCGCGGGGCGAGTCTATAATATTGTCAGAGTACGTGTTGTCACGTAATGCAATAAACTATGGAGAGTCATGGTATAGTAAAGCTTACTAGAGGTCGTCTTCTCTTGTTCTGCTGGCTAGGACGCCAGCTCGCCAAAAGGACAAGAATCAGAGGCTGTAAGTACCTGATAGTATTATATTCTACCTTGGCGTTTGTCTTGTGAGTATCCTGCTTCCATAGGTCTATCAAGATTTGAGGGCACGGATGAAAGAAAATCACGTGCGCCCCTTTACTTACCGAGATATTTTCACTTCATGCTTTTGTCGTTTATCCATAGTTGAAAGGCGAAAATTAAGTCATTTGTACGATGGAGGATGAAATCGTAGATTTTACTCTCCTCTCATAAGATGAATCGATTAATCGTCTCAATTCATGTTCTTGCTGCTACAGGGAAGGATGTATGAGTACTTCTTTTCCTTCTTCGGATAGATATTGTACGGTTCGCATTCTATTGAGACAGCTCTAAGAGCCTAGATGCTCAGTAAATATTATTGATTCCATGTGTAGAGTGCGGAAGTTTGGACGTCAATGACGAAGTTGATGTTTTCAATACTCTCAATTCAAAGCCTGGATACTACTGTAGTAAGGTGCCGTGACAAGTTCCGCAGAACCGCAAAGCAAAGGACATCTTGTCTTCAGCCAACGCATGGATGTTCTCAATCAAGTCCATGATCAAGGAACCTCTCCGATGGGAAAAACACCCTACAACTCATCTGCGTCCGCCACGGCATCCGCATCCACATCCTCCTCGATCTCCATCCTAGTCAGCTTCTTCTTAAGACCCAGACCTTCATTGCGTCTCTCCATCCATCTCAGCACACTCTCCTTCTCCCGCTCCCCGCCCTTCCTCTTCTCCTCTCCAAAATGATACCGCACCACTCTGGTCTCCCCATAAACTGGCTGCTTACGGTCCCTACTCAGCTTCTTCACAACATCAACCAACACCTCTCTTCCCAATCCTCCCTTCTCCTCTTCCTCATTCAAAACCCTCATCAACTTCTCCTCCTTCATATCTACCAACTGACCTACTAGTAACTCGCGTAACGGACTTCCCTTTCCCATCTCATCCAATGGTTTCGTATTCTCATAAATAAACTCCGCAAGAGAAGCTGGAACGGGTTTATCCCAATGCACCCGGACTTTTTCGAGTTCATCAGCCGCGACGTTGCACAAGGTGGGGATTTGCAGCCGCTCGGCGAGGACCCAGAGGTGCACGAGGGAGGTTTGGCGGGTGGAGATTCTGTGCTTGAAGGAGGAGGTGAAGAGGATTAGGTTAGTGGTTGAGCAGAGGGTGGAGTCGCATTCTAACTGGGTAGCGTAGTGGGGGAGAGTTTGGGAATAGCTGATGGCGAGGGTGGGAGTGTTAGTTGTGCACGTGAATTTGGAGTTGGAATATGAAGTCTTGGTGGGAAGATGAAGGAGGAGGGGACATACAGCCACTGAATCAGGAGCTGGAACTCGGCTGATTTGACGTCCTCGATCTTGTAAGTCTTCGTAACAGCTTCTTCGAAGTTACCCTTAAACGCAGCTTTCAAGACGGGCGAGTAGAAGCAAGCGACTTCCTCGTGAACGATGAAGGTCTTGACATCCTTGTCTTTGCCGATAAGGAAGGTAACCATCTCAGCTGGATTACTATTCAAAGCATGTATGTTAGAGAGATCTTGACGCATTACACGATACGGAGATTGGGTAGGGGAATCGTACTCAAAGGTTGGGCTTTGCTCGGGGACAACGACAGGTGGGAGACGTCGGCGCTGGAGAACAGGGTCAATCATGTTTTGGCCGAGACTGGAAGACATGTTTCGGAATCGGGAAGAGAGGCTAGGAGCTTGGGAGGATGTTGCCATAGGTGAGAACATCTTGATTGCCAGGAGCGGCAAGCAAGAGCTTGCGTGTGCGGTGTGAGGTTTGTGGTTGCGATGGGATCGAGAGAATCGAGGCGAAGGGGAAGATATTGTTGACACGCACTACCGGCAATTTACCGACAATCCTTTGGCTGAGGTTGATAGTGAATGCATTCGATAAGTTCTTCACACGAAAGAAAGCCCTACTTTCAGAAAAATGTGGCTACCAGAGTAGAGCATGGTTATCAGATATTCTTGCTCACAGATTGTGTTCAACAGGAGACAATGCATTGAATCAAGTCTGTATTTGCGGCAATGAATTGTGAGGCCTTAACCAGACATCCGAGCTAGCTAAACTACAGCTATACGTATTGGTTCTGCAATCCCATAAACTATCGCCGACCTCTCGGTAGAAAGATATCAACATTGAAAGAAACTCATCATTCATCATCAAACCACCAGCAAATAAGCAACGCCCGTACTGGTCCTTTTGCTGAATAGCATAAAAGCACGTCGCCAAAATCAAGAATGAAACGTCCAGCGTACACCCCATCAAATCGTAAAATCAAGCTCCATATTGTGCGAGGCGCTCTGCCTTCATCGCTCGTAACGCCATCAAACGCCCTTGTCATCGTCCTTTGCAGCCTCGAGCATTCAACAAAGAAACCGCAGTGTTCATCGCTCAATCCATGTAGAAATCACCTTTGAGAATCCGCTCCTGGAAAGCATCAGGCTTCTTGCGCTCGGGTCTGGCGGGAGCGGGAGCGGGGGCCGGAACAGCAGTTGGAGGAGCAGGCATTTCGGTGATGCTCTTGGCTCGCTCATGCATCGGTGTCTTTGCCGGTGAGGTGGAGAAGGAGGGTCGCTGACTCTGTGAGACGGAGCTCTCGGCACGGGATCTAAGTTGCTCAGACCAGTTGAAGCCACCTTCACCTGGACGAGCGGAAAGAGGATGGTCAGAAGCAGTTCTGGGCTTTGATTGCGTGCTTGCCTGTGCATGAACTCTTGGAGGGGTCACACCTCCATCTCTTGAACCAGAGCCAGAGCGAGAACTTCGCGGCCCTGACGGGATTGTGGGTAACTGAGAAGTGGTATATGAGGGAGTTCTACCAGTTGATCCTGGACTTCCAGCGCCTCGCACGCTTCGTAAAGCCTGTGCACCAAATGACACTCGGCGAGTGAAGGGTGTCGTAGGCTGGCTGCGACCGGGACCTTCATCGTCATCGATTGCATTCTCATCAATGGACTCGGAACCAGCAGTCGAGACGCTGCCACGTCGAGCACTGAAAGCGAAGGGTGTACTCTGGGTAGGGGAGGTGCCTAGGCCCAGTGTCGAGATGGATAAGCGTCGGCGTTGGTCCTGGGCTGCAGCTGTGGTGATGGGACCCGGGAACGGACCAGTCGGACCACCAGAGGTGCTATTGGATCGGCCGAAGATGTTGTTGAAGGTCTGCGACGTGAAGGAGCCACGTCGATTGCGGGTGGCAGACTCGTTGGGAGAGGTGGTCTCGTTGTTGGTCGACATGGTGAAGGTTGGTATCTCGAGGAGGGATTGGATGATTTGTGAGCGTGATTTGTAATGTGAAGGTTTGCTGGGTGCGAGAACTGTGCCAATGGCCCTCTACTGCGCTCTTCAGCTTTGGGGAGAATGAATGACGTGGACGTTCGATGCTGTTCTTTGTGCACGGGGATATGCTCGCTCTCCGAGGTCGCCCTGGAGCGGAGTGCTTTGTCTTCGATCGTGTATCTCCGGTGAGCAGCCTTGTCTTCGCAGAAGGACTCTCGAAGCTCCGCGGTCGAGCTGCTGGAGCGTGATGTGTATGGTGATGTCGTCTTGATGGATGGCAGGATTGGGATGGGAACGGGAGGGTGTGTGGAATGAATATGTAGATAGAGGGGAGGGAAGAAGGAAGGGAAGTGAACCACATATTAACCTCGCCTAGTGACGCAGGCGTTCGCCTAGCATCCAATCAGGCCGCGTCCGCACCGGTGCTTGTGCTGGCTGCACGGAGCCAGCCACTCAGAGGCGCCGCCCGACGTGGGCGAGGGGGGCTTGATGGCTGGGTGCCGGGACCCTGCTGCTGCGATCCCTTCAGTCGTGTCTCTCCTTCCAGCCAAATGTGGGGTAATCACACCAAACCCAGAACGGATGGGCTCACCACCACCCAAGAACGAACCACGACCTCGCACGACCCAGCGCTGACCCAACATTGACCCAACATTGATCCGCTGCTGCATCGCGCATCAGGAATAGCCACCGGTTCCTCTCCCAGCCCAGAAACGCACCAAGCCGCACCCGTTCGTCTAAACTCAATATCACACCATGCTGCGAGGGAATCGCAGCAGACGACCAGTTTCGTGCTTCCACGGTGGTCCGGCCCCACGATATTATTGGTGCCTCACTCAGCACGAACGACGTCGGGGCGGCTTACAGGCTGACACCGCAGCGAGTGCACAGAAACCGAAGCATATCCACGAGTGCCGTTGCCGGATCTCACTCAAATCATGATTGGGCCTTCGTACAGGAGCTACCAGACATATTCCGGCCACACCTGCCGTCCCACGCGAGCCGTGTCCAGGAATAGTTGGCTCTGGTAGCCTTTCATCGTGGTTGAGATAATGTTGCATATCTGGATTTTGACATCTGTGGCTTCAGTCTCTGATAGTTGACCCAAGCCTGACGAGCCGTCCCATCGAAACCTCCTTGATCTCATGCGAAGAAGCGGTGACAGCTTCGGGGGAAAGCATCATTGTTCATCAGACGCTTCATACCAACGAGAGAGAGAGGTGTGATCGATCGGACCCCTGGAAGATCTCCGAGTGTACGAAGCGTATCGAGTAATGATAGTCTGTTTGAGACAAGAGACAACCCCTGGGCATGTTGCGAGCCAAGCGAGAAGCAATCCTTTCTCGAAAAAGCAATATGTCGTCGTCACGCAGAACGTGTGCTGGGGTACCTGAGTGATAGTTGTATGATACAAAGTGATCAACGAGGCAATCGGATGCCTTGGGTTTCACCACGGTCTCATGGGCGTCTATCGGTGCACATATGAGGTCTATCACATGAGATATCACGTGAGAATCGAGCTTCAACCTCTTTTCTCTTTTGAATAACGTCTCAGAATGATCCGTCATGTCCGAGTCCGATTTTAAAGTAGCAACACGGCGATGTATCGATCGCCAGACAGAAGTGAGGGGCTGCGCCACGTGTGGCTATGTGGCATGTGGCTACCTAGTACCTTCCTCCCTCTCAACTTCCTCTCCTCCTCTCTTCACATCTCATCTTCGCGTTTCTCATCTCAACACTTCCATCAAGATGATAGTGAAGACGCACTCACCCATCGATTGGCTTGCCCACATACATGCCTTAATCTTCACCATGTTTCCATGGATGTTCCTCTACCCAGTATTCCTATCTTCGACGGTCTTCGAAAACAACGTCCCTTTTGACAATGATAGAAGATGCTCAGCTCTTCCTTTTTCTGCGATTATTTTCAATTCTTTAGATACGGCTAGCCCGTGTCAATGACGTGGAGAGATGGGTTACCAAGTCTTCGAAACCGCGTATCGATAAATTGCATCTTTTGCCTAGTCGCACGTGATCTAGTCATGTACGAATCTTGTTGTACATTCCCTCCTGCGCTTCATTGAATGGGGATGATTCTTTGACGCCCTCCTCCGGTGTTGAGTTGGCGATTGCTCGGTGTCCAAAATCGGTTAGAAAAGGAAACATTCGTGGAAGCAGATGAGTCGCTGCCTGATGTATGTCGTGTAACTTTGGATCTGCTCTTAGCAACATCGTCAAGATTTACCATTTTTCTTCTTTTATTTTTTTTCATCGAGAATCCTACTCTCAGTTAGCATCAAGGTGTGGTTTTAGGATATCTAGTCGTCAACAATATCGCACGTACACTCCTCGCAAGCATTTTACGTGATGTCGCAGAACGTGGATACCGCAATTGATTGGGAGCCTTACAAGGCTGAGATACTGTCCCGATTTGTAGACCAGAACCATACCCTCGAAGACACCAGGGCTCATATAAACAGTAAATATGGATTGAATGCAAGGTACGTCGCCCCAATCCCTAGAACAAACTCGCCGACTCCCTAACAGAACTGTGACTGCATAGCCTTCGTCAGTACAAGAGACGATTTTCTGGATTCAAGAACCTCAAGGCGCATGAGTGGATTGCGGTGGTCGAGGAAGTGCGAAAGCGTGCTATGCAGAAGATTGATAGCGAAGTTTACCTTTCTGGCAGGCCTATCGACAGGGAGAGAGTCAAAAGAGAAGTCCGACGATACGGGGATAAACCCCAGACGGAAATATCTAGGAGAGGTGATGCATAGCCTTACTGTAGCCCCAGTCCACTGCGGTCCCTTTTTTTGATAACGGGATTCGTCGCTAATGGATAGTTACTAGTGGTGATTGGTCGCAGTACCCGGGACAGGATCTCTATCCGTACCCCACTACGTCGGTCTCCTTCGCCTTCATCTTTCCCGGCAATGCGTGTCGGTACGTCTGTAGACTCCGACTAAACCCCTGAGATGCATAACTAATCCGGATAATTAGTTGATACTCCTGCCAGTATTGACAACCTCTTTCTCGGTCTAGACTTTGCAGGGGACATTAACGTGGATGTGGAGGAAGAATTTGGTGTTTTTGGAGACCTCGACGCTATGGCTCTACAAACAATACCGTCCTTGGAAACATTTGCTCAACTCGGCGAGGATGTACATTGCGAAGATATCGTTCTTTATGACCGTACCAACATAGTCATATCGCCATCTGCAGGGAATTTCGACTTCAACGAATGCTTCTTTAATGGGAACTTCGAGTCCATGATGACTATAAATCTGCCTTGGTTCCAGCTCACACAATTGCTTGAACAGCAAGGTACGTGTCATAAAATCGTCTTCAAGGCACTTCTAACCTAAATTCTTAGAACTCGTCCCAAGACCTACTAACCCTGGAGAAATGCCTGGCCAAAGCTTTTGGGGCATTGCCAACTTTACGAACTCGCACTCCGACAACCGACATGGAGCTGTTACAGACCTCGCAGTGACTGAGAGGCACCGACTCTTAGGTACTCTTCTAGGCTACAACACAGACGGTCAAGTAGCGGACCTAGTCCCCGCTTTTACTTCTCTTCTGTCAGCGCTAGTGCCAGAGAGATTTGATGGCGAGCTAGCAATAAGAGTTGAACAGTTCTTTGATCCAACACAAAAGCACCCGTTGCAACGTCTATTCGATCTTACCGCCTTTTTAACATCTAATAATCAGCTGGCCGAGGATAAAAGAATGAATTTCCTGCAGTGGGTCATTGATCAGAATCATATGGCTCAGCTTGATTCATTCCTCTGTATCGACACTGCAACCACTCGTACATTCACCCAAAGGATCCTGGAAGCCGCCGTAGCTATACGAAACATAGACTTATTAAAATCTCTGCTTCTTTCAGGAGTAGATTTCAGACCCGTCATCCAGGAAGCAATTCAAATTAACGACAGCAGGTTTGTAGAGCTCTTGATTTCGCAAGTGGACTCGGAATGCTTGTCGGGAGATTCTGGTGGACGCCTCCTCCATTCCATTAGCAGAACTAACAATGTTCATGCTGCAAGCAAGCTGATAGAAAATGGCGCAAACATCAACTTCACTGTAAAAACCAATTACTCCGAATTTTATCGCACACCATTATGTCAGGCAGTATCCTGGGCACAACCTGAGATGGCAAGGCTCCTCCTTAAGAACGGGGCAGATGTAAACATTCGTTGCGGTGGAGATACTCCTACAGCCATTTCAATTGCTGTGCGGATCAACCCATCAATGGAAATTATCAATCTTCTCCTAGAGCATGGCGCTAATATCGAATGCTCTGTATACGGAGAAGATCTTCTTGAATACCTATCCTTGAATGATAGGGATACCTATCGATTGATCTTAGATAAGATAGGTAGGACGATTGCTCCAGTCACAGTTGGTGACATCCTCGAGGCAGCAAACAAGAGTCCACTTACCCTTTCAGAATATCTCAGCCACCACGGTGGGACTATTAGCCAAAAACAACTTGAAACGGCATTGTACGAGTCAATTAATCTGGATGATTACGGGATCAATACTACCTTAGCGCTTTTGGAATGTGGTGTTGACCCGAACGGGCTCAAGTTGGATGAACCCCCTCTGCTGCTAGCTGCGATGATTGATCGGGAGGAATCGGTTCGTATTTCTCAAAATCTGATCAATGCAGGTGCTAGCGTAAATGTACCGGGGTTACTCTATCGCGCAGTTGAATACAAGAACTTTGATCTCCTTTGCATACTGGTGGATGCGGGCGCAGATCTGAACCAATGTGGGCCAGAGGCGCTTGAAGGAGCAGTCTTAAGTAAAGAAGTTGAAGCCATAGCCCTTCTTCTAGACAATGGCACACCAATAAACGCTATTGGAGAGAAGCTATCGCCCTTGCAAGTCGCGGCTTCGCTCGAGACAACGGATTTGGCACAGTACCTTTTAGACAGAGGCGCAGACGTGAATACGCAGGCGTGGGGGCTCGGAGGGCGTACGGCTCTACAAGCTGCATGCAAGTCTGGCAATTTCGAGATGGTAACATTTCTACTTGAGCATAAAGCTGATATCAATGCTCCTCCTGCTGTCTCTGGGGGGGTTACTGCCCTGGAGGCAGTGTTGAGCGGTCGTGCTAAAGCTCCTGTCAAGGCCAAATTATTCAAACTTTTGCTGGATAATGGAGCAGAAGTTTCTTGTGCAAAAGGACGGATTGGTAAAGGTATTCTCCACATCATCGTCGACGAGGGCCTAAATGATCTGCTCGAAATCGCACTCGATGCTGGCGCTGATCCTAACAAGATGTCGGCTGGCAAAGGAGGACGGACACCACTACAGCTTGCAGCGGAACTTGGGAGACTTGATTTTGTACAGATGCTAGTGGCCCATGGTGCTCTGGTCAACGCCCCTCCGACATATCAGTACGGCAGAACTGCTCTCCAAGCAGCCGCCTCAAGCTCGAGACCCAATATGGAGCTGCTTCGATTCCTGATCGATAATGAGGCAGACATCAACGCACCTGCAGGCGTTCGCGGAGGTATCACGGCGATTCAGGGAGCTGCTATCGCGGGCAATATCCCCGTAATCCAATATCTCTGGGGTAAAGGGGCGGATGTGAACGGCCGACCAGCACTGAAAGATGGCCGCATTGCTATCGAGGGAGCCGCTGAGCATGGCCGCTTAGACACCGTGCAGCTACTCCTTAATTATGGCGCAATAGGCGATGTTGTCCGGGGGCAGGGATTGAAGGAAGCAAAAAGGCTTGCTGAGGAGAACGGCTACACTGAGATTGTCAAGATGCTCAGATCTGCTCAGCCCGGCATGGAATGATCTCTGCAGAAGGGGACGATTAGTTTCGGTACTGATAATGTATGGAAGTCTTTTAGTTGAGTAGGTTTGGTAGATATGTTGATCACCATTCCTTGACATTCTGGAGAGATCTTCAGTAGAAGCCTAGGAGTTAGAATCGGTCTACTTAAGTCCAATCATGATCTCGAGGGATAAAATCACGAAGCCTCAAAAACAAGAGCGAAGAAAGCAAGTCAAAGAAGAAATAAACTTAGGAACCAAAACTACAAACCATCTGAGACCTGCCAATAGCAGCAGAACACTATGACTCTCTGTTATATCTTGCTGTCTCAGTAAATCATCGTCCTACTTCCACGACAATACTAATAGTCGATCAGATGGCTTGATCCTCCCGCCTTCCAAGAAGAGACCAGCCTCACTAAATATGAAGTTAGAGGATCGTATGCAGGACAAATCAGTCAGATGATCTCAGAATTCAGTTTTGGTCGAGGCACCGATATGATTGCCATATCGTCGAAGAAGAGAGTCTTTATGAACGGGCATCAGAATGGACCCATCTGGATGTACAGAAGCCTAGCTATGGTGGTACAGAAGCAAGTCAGTCAGTCAGAAGCTGAGGATGTATCTCAGCTGACTGGCTTACGCTGATGAACTTTATAAGTTGCCTGTCAGCTGAAAACGTGACTATAAGTCACGTTACACTCACAAATAATAAAGATATCTTTCAAGGATTTATAGTTAACTTAAGGCTCAAAACTATTTTAACGACTTATATATACTTTAAATACATCTTTGAGCATATTATCGCGGTATTATAACTATATTTAGTTTCATTTTTAAATCTTCAAATTCGCAAGTCGCAACATTTTAACTTTAACCAAGATACTTTTGTGCCTAAATATAGTAAATTTTGGAAGCATTAAGCTTTTAAGCTGCTTTCAGCTTAAATACGCTGAGCTGACTTGCTTATAACTTTAAAAAATGGTTACCTGGCTGGCTTATACAACTAACGTAAAGCAGGCTGACAGTCCGGCTTGCTTATGTTCCACAGCATTGCCTTCTTGTTTCATGTTCGTAGAGAGTATTCTTAAGCGGAGAGAGAGAAACATTCCGCGTCCCTATTGTCGATTTTCCTTCTTTTGAAAACTCGACAAAACTTGGATATCGGACTTGCTTGTGAACACTGGCTTTCTTTAGGTGAAGAACCTCGTCGACTATTCGAAGACAACACGTTACGTAGTGTATATCTAGGAGCCCTAGGTGAACTCGTTCTTCTTTGCGCATCTCGAGCCCAAGCCTGAATAGGACCACCGCTAGGAAATTATTTCGGGCTTGGTGTTTATATATTGGGCTTCTCGACTTGCGCTAGCGCGTCCGCAATCATATTGCCTTCGCATCGAGTCGAAATTCACGCAAGCGTCCTCCGAAGTGGAAATAAAGCCGTAGTTCGAGGGAACTACGAATCTCGGTCACTGATAAGAGCAATGGCGGATCAGAGTTCTTCGACTGGTACGCCCTCGCCGGCTTTACCATCAAGTGCCTCGTCCACAGCAACGCCTGGAAATGCACAGTCGTCGACCACTTCCTCGCCTGCTTCAGCCAGCCAACGGCCCTCTGCCAATGTTGAGAAGACGGAACCAACATTCTGGCAAGTCGCGCAAGCTTTGGATATAGTAAAGTCTTTTTGGAACAATAAACTCTAATAATGCTTAGGCACTCAAATAATCTTGTCAAGCTCTACCCAGGAAGCGACCCAGACGCAAAGCCGTTCACTGCACATAAGGACTTCGCTTGCCACTGTTCTCCCCTCTTCAACGCGGCGTTCAACAGCAACTTTCTCGAAGGTCAAACGCAAGAGTACAGACTCGAGTGTCATGGTATCAATGAGAACGTTGTCCGGCTATTAGTTCATTGGATCTACACTCAGAAGCTGGACCTTCTTCAAATACAGACCGAAAATGCAGCCAAATCGACCGAAAGAGCCGAAGCCGGCAGGGAGTCCTATCGAACAAAGACTTGGTGTTTGGTCAAGCTGTGGGTCTTAGCCGATAAATTATTAATGCCGCCCCTCCAGAATGCGATCATTGATGTGCTCGAAGCACTTCTTGAAGAAGAGACGCGGGCGGCAACAAATACGATTCGATATGTTTGCAGAAATACAACAAGAGACAGTCCTCTTCGTCGACTTTTGGTGGCTCAGTGTGCAGGGCACGTTCGTAAGGAGTGGTTCATTAGTCATTTCGAGGAGTTTCCGGCTGAATTCCTTGCCGATATGGTGGTGCTTTTCAAGAGCAAGATACCTTTCAAGACGAAGAAATCATTGCAGCCTAGTAGCGATATGAGTGTCTACAAAGTTCCAGAGGAATGAGAAGATTGGTGGGCTGACCGTTTACTACTGCGGTGATTTATCATTCGATGGCAACATATTATAGGAAGATTGAAGGCAGCGCATGAACTTTCGAGGCGTTTCGATTTGCGGGGAGGTTTTGCGAGGTGAGCGGTCTCTGAAGGCTTCTGTGATTTCTAGTGGCTCTTCTCATCCTAACTTGTACTAGGATTTAGAGCAAAGGTTGAAAGATACAGTCTCGGCACAATGCAAGACTTCAACAATCACATTTATGTCCTCTTTGAGTGCACCTTTTTCAATCGCCATCAATCCTCCTCCTCAACCTCTCAATCTCCTCAGGTCCCGTCCTACAACAGCCACCGACATAAATACTCTTCCACACCCCCCTCTCCCTCGCCCTTGTCACAATCTCAAACATCTCTTCATCCCACGCTTTCTGTGCTCAAGTCAGCCAACTTATCCAACATCTCACTTCCGCAAAGATGAAATGCGGAAACGTACCTTGCCTTCACCCTTGAGGCTTTGTTCATTAACTTCCCACTCCTTCGTAACAGTATTATACACCTCCCCAACCTTCGTCCCATCCGGATAAAGCACTAAACTCACACCTTCCTCCTCTTCCCCATCCTCCTTCCCCATCCCATCCTCTCTCCTCTCACTCTCAAGCACCTCCTTAACAGCACTCTCAAACTCCAACACCAACCTCTCCACTTTACTAACCTTCGTACAATTAATTCCCACTCCCATCGGCCTCTTGCATTCTTCTCTCTTGCCCAGCATGGCGTGGATAACTTCTTTTGTTGGGGTGTTGTCTGGAAGCGAGTTTGCTTTTCCTTTCTCCTTACTGTTTCCCTCGGCATATTTTTCGATAGAGGGTGCGTCCGAATCCGAAGCCTGAGAAGGAAAAACGCAACTAATCCAAAACGGCTTCCTCTCTTCCTCATCTAGGTATTGCTCAGCTAGAAACACAGCTTGTCTAGCAGCAAGGATCTCTTCTAGCCGAGGGATGGTCTCGAAGGCGAGGAGGTCGATGTTAGACCAGGTTTCTTTCCTTTCTTTGGTTTCTTGCTCATCCATCACCTCGTTCATCATATTTTGCTCCAGGTTGGCTAAATTTTGGGGTGAGAGTGAGAGTGTAACAGGAAGAAAAGCAGATAAACGCTTAAGATGCCAGTCTCTAAGCGTAGGGATCGAGAGGTGTGCGTCGTCGTAGGCGCCGGTGTATTCTTGGCTGGGAACCATGATCGCTCCGTAGGCACCGAGTGAGAGCGCTACTTTGCCTGTCCTCTTCTTACTCTTTCCGCTCCCATCCCTCTCATCATCCAGCTCAAAAGCCTCTCTCGCAATCCGAACAGCACTCCGCATATACCTCGCCGCCTCCTCCTCTCCTACCCCACCACCACCACCACCGGTCCTCGTACCAGTAAACCCCTCAAAACTCGCTTGATAAGTAGCCGTAATCAGCACCTCCGCTCCCGCTTTGACAAACTCTTTCTGCACAGCTAAAAGGGTTTGAGGAGAGGAAACTAGGAGGTGAGAGGACCAGAGGGGAGTGGAAGTCGTGAATGTTATGTTGTGGGGTGGGAGGGAGAGGGTTGTGCCTAGGCCGCCATCTAGGAGGGTGATTTCGCAGGGATTGGTGTTGGTGGGTTTGGGTTTGGGTTGGGTCATTTTTGAGTTGGATGGGTGAGTGAGTGAGTGGGGTGCTGGATTGTGGTTGGGATTAGGATTGGAAGAGATAATGAAGGTAAACGGATGGATGCAAGTTAAAATAAGTGGGGATAGAAAAGAAGAAAGCACCAGGAATGTGTATATTGATGTTTGTAGTTTAAGGTAATGTTGAGACAGGTGAGAAGTGTGAGGTGGGGCAAGGCTGAGAATCTAAATCTGAGACTTTTAGCGGGGTTGTCGCAAAAAATTTGCGGGGTTGAGGAGCGTTCAGGGGCTCGGTTGGACGTGTGAGAAGACTATGACTTCAAGTCATCGCAGAATTGACTTAGAGACATGCTGAAATCCATTCGTGGAGCTATCTTTACGAAAATAAATTGCTTGTGCTAATGACATCAAATAGCGATTCTTACACAGTCCTCTTTTGAAGCTCCAAAACGTCCCGTGGTAGCCATATCGTTAAGGTGTAATGGACGATCGATACCCCAAAGTATCGCTGACGACCAATACATGATCATCTGACCCATGAAGATTTGCCCCTCTTTATTTTCCTTATCATATTTTTCGAGGCTGCCGGGCTTGAAGCAGGAGGACTTGAACCCGCTGAACTTGAACCTGAGACACTAGAAGCCGCCAATTGCGCAGCCGCGCGCTTTGTGGCTAGGAACTCTGTAGCCTTCTTTTCAGCAACGTTTCTTTCAACCATTGTCCTGTTAACAGCCCGTCTCTCAGTTGCTCTCCTGTCTTGCGCCACCTTGATCTCGTCCACCTCCCTCTCAACAGCTACTCTCTCAGCAGCTGTCCCGACAGATTGCTCAGCTATAGCTTTGGCTTCCAAATGCTTTTTCAATCTCTTGGCTGCAAATTCCTCATCGACACTTCTTCTCGCAACCTTGGCAATACCAATGAAGTGTTCCTTCTCAACGACAGACTTTGCAATCCACATCAACTTCAAAATAGCATTCGTGTTGATATTAGGATGCATGCCGATGACGTCCAGCCAACGGTTACGCACTTCATAATACTCTTCCTTATTGTCAGGGAAGTCCCTTTCTTGGGCATAGCCAATGAATGGCTCGATATCTGTCCAAGACATGCTCGTCAAGACAGCCTCGTTGTTTGCTCGGGCGGTCCGCTCAATCTGCTCTCGTGAAGCCGGACCGAGGTCATTCCAGTAGACTTCCACTGTCTCTTTCAAGGTTTTTCCAAATGCTGAATCGCTGGGAATAAAATAGAAAGGTTCAAAGTCCAAGCCGATTGAATTGAGCCAATCTCGTCGCCTAATCTCGAACTCCTTTGACTTCTCGTTTTTGATCTTTGAAAACAAGAAATACTTGCTTTCGAGCTCTACCCAAGAATGATGGGGAGGATTCAACATGACTCGAAGATAAGCGGCCTTGGCTTGGAGTGCTCTTCGTTCAATTACTGAATGGGAACTAGCGTACAAAGTCTCCACAGCTTGTTCCTGTACAGGTGAGGAACACAAGATATGATACAATGGTTCGTGGAGATTCAGCTGTTTGAGCCAGGCTGTCCGCTTTTTCATGATGTCATGGATGTCGGTAAGGTTCTGCTCGTGAACCTTGAAATAGTGTCTCTCCAGAGCGTGGAAAGATAGAGGAAGAAATGCAGGTGGCACCATTCGGAAGGGTATTGAGTCAAGATACACGGCTGTTTTATACTTGTGCGTTATGGCCGCCAGTTCCACCTCCCTGCGTTTTTGTGGTAGAAGATGCATCCAAGTATCCTCGACTTCTTGTTTCTTATATGCGGCAGAATATCTGATGTTGAAAGGCGCGACGTTCAGCCCTAATTTCAACAGCCATGTTAATCTTACAGAGTGGTTTTCATTATCCACGCAATATATGCTCTCCAAGTCATAGAAAGATAGGTATAGCTCCGGAGACACAATTTGCGGCCCAGACAGTGCTTGTTGGACAGCAGTTCGTGCAACGTTAGCAGACGCTGGGGCTAATGCAAGCCGAGGGTGTGATACCATTGGAGGGACATGGGCGTAATGAGGTTGATAGTATGGAGGTGCTGCATACGGTTGGGATGATAAATGATACTGTGCCACCACCGCTGGGGCATATGCAAGAGTCGCATTTTGTTCATATTGTGGAGGGTCGATGGAAGTCGCGTAACCTTGGTGCAATGGAGATGAGTCCGTAGAGACTGGGTATGGTGCAGGATATATCGGATTGTTTGCTGCTTGGATGCTTTGCGAGGTACGGGTGCCGATGTATCGCGAGGTGGGTTCAGATGTCGCAGACGGCATGGGTCTCAAAATCTGCGAAGCTTCATGGAGGTTCATTGAGGGTTGACTGCTCTGTGGAAGCTTTCTGATATCACTAAGTATACATTCAAGATCTTGTGCAGGCTTGACTTACTCTTTCAGTAACACAGCCCTTTCGTTCATCTCTTCAATCGCAATTTTTATACCGTCGTCCACCCAATTTCGCATGAGCTCGACCCTCTGAACTTCCAAAACCAATTGCTCATCACTACTAATGTCATCATTATTGCTTCCTGTTTTCGGCTCCTCAGCTTCTTTATCAACGCGTCTCTTTTTGGTCGGTCGTGGGCTTCCGTCATCACTGGATATGCTGATGATTGAAGGCCGGCGTGGTCCAGGGCTTGAATCGCCGCTTGAGATACTGATGTGCGACGCGCAACGCTGCTCGCGTGAAGGCACGGTCGCCATAGTCATCTGTCTGAAAGGTGAGACTGTGTTGACATTTGGTTTCTCGACGCGATGCGCGTTACATATTTTGAGTCCGTGCACGTCACGATCTCACGTGCAGTCGAGTGCCCTCGAAGGCTGATACAAACCTGCTTTGGTGATTTGAAGTCTTGAGCGAAGACACATGTTTCATTAACTTTAGCCTTATGTATTCATTATTTTTACTACATTCGCCAATTTCTTGTATAAGTTGACTGGCTCAAAACACCAACTCCCACCCTCAATGTCCCATGCTTGTAGTCAGACCCAAAGTGTGCTAATGTCCCTATTACTTTTGGACATTTATGAATGTCAAAATGAAAATTATGCTCCAGGAGACCTATAGTTCCTCTCTTCCATCTTCCTCTCCGAAGCGATACCTGTCTCTGCCCCAGTCCAGTGGATCACCGCCAGGTACACAGAGTCCTAGCCTCCAGAAGTAGTCCCTGTGCGAAAAGAAAAGTTGCCACATCTTATACCGGGCTGGTATCGGGAAGCCCCATCTCTTGCCAAGTTTTTCTACTTCTGCCTCCTGTAACTCGAAAGCCACATCTCCATCGGCGGAGTTGTAGATTTCAGCTGCATCAGCTGCTGTTCCATCTTGAAACCATGATTCATCAACTTCAGCGCCAGCAATGCAGTTAATATCCTCGTCACCCAAGCAGAGACGAAGATCAGAAACAGTGGGTTGGAGCGACGGTTTTGAGATGAAGACTTCGCCGGCATGAGATCTGTAGCCCCATTCTTGTAGAGGCAGAAGTGGAACAGGATCATCCACATGGGTAACTCGCCTGTATCGACCAGCATGCGAAGATGATGCAGTTGGGTCGTGCTCTGAAGGCAATTTGAAGGTCCCGTCAACGTAGTTCCTCATTCCTTTGTTGCCGATCTTTGGCTCCCCGAATGTAGTTACAAATGGCTCCCAGCCAAGAGCATTGAATTCCAACCCGGCGAGTGCAGCGACTGCTCCACCGAGGGAGTGCCCAACGAGATCAACTCTGTACGTTGGATACTTCTCCTTCAAGAACTTCAGATGCGGAAGGACTAAAGTTCTCGTATTCAGCCATGACGTCCAAAAGCCTGTATGGACTGTGCAGTTGCTGCATTTGAGAGGCTCCGATTTTTTTGTTTCCTGCACCTGCGCACCAAAGAGCTTCTTCAGTACAGGGGGTTTGGGCACATAATCCCACAATGAACGATGGCGTCCGTTCGAGGGTAATATCGGCTGGCTAGGATCGCTCGAGTTGTCAGGACTGTCGGGGTATGGTACATATTCCTGTGGTACTGTGCTCAAATCCACAATTGTGTTCGCGATACTATATGTCCCTCTGAATGCGACAATTATCCTGCCACTTCCAAGCCTTCCAGTACCGTGGTCCAGCACGATATATCCGCAACTATCGCTCATCAATGGCCCAGTATTAAATGTTTCCACCAACTCGAAGTTTGGAAACTCGTGGCATCGACTGACGCATTCGAATGGCTTCGAGATACCTGTCGTACCAACACAATAGGAGATGTCGACTATTCGTGATAGTTCTTCAAGCTCGGCGAAGAGCTGGATCGAGATATTGTTATTCCATTCTGCAGACTGAAGATTAAGGTTCGGCGCTTCCGAGACGGTGTGTTGAATCTTCGATGGATGCGCAGATGCGGCAGATGTCGCGATAAGACTGATTATGATGCTCGAGTATCGCATCTTGCGTTGATCTCTCACATATTCGGAGTGTGTCTATGTTGTACAAGGAGATGATGGGAATGAGGATTTGAGGGAATGGTTGTGGTCTGCCTTTGTCGATCGCGTGCAGCTTCATAGTTCGTCATTCAGCAAGCCACAGACAGGGGTAATGAGACGCTAACCCCCGCAATGAAAAGAAGGAAATCACATGACGAATCAAAGATAAAGGAGCAATTTACTGCGAGAACAGTCGACATTGGTGATTAACAATATATTGCAATTAATATTTCCTTTCTAACAAATTTAATTCTTTCCGTCAAGTCACAAAATAAGCACGTTTATCTAGCCAATCGTGTACGCGGGTCGTAGCAGTTCGCTTTACGTTATACTCACAGCCTCACCCGCATCCAGCCAAGCTACCATTCAGAAAACTATCCTGCTATCGAAACGTCATCATGCTATGTAACTTCTGCTCAAACATTGATCTCGACCAACTAGCCTCTAATCAAGGCTACAAGCACCATGCTAGCTACGCCGATCTGCTTCAGTCTACCCGGAATGGCTATGAGTCATGTACATTGATTTGGGAATCACAGTGGACTGAGGAGGGAGGAAGCCTGTTTGACAAAGGTTATGATTTAGGTTCACTGGAGACCCAGATAATTGCCAAAGTAGTAAATCAAAAGCCAGGAAGTTACGAGAAGATCCGTTATGGCCAAGAAGGACGGAGCGATCACCATCAGTCTAGATTAATGGCTGGTGACAGCCTATATTCCCCAGATCCTCCATTTCTCTGGAGTTTCTTGAAAATTGCAACAGACGCTGGTGGGTGGTAGGCGCAACTATATGTTAGCAGCACTTTACTAACTACCACAGATGATCTTAGCTCGAACTAGGTAAAGCTTCGACACTTAAGAGACAGGCAATTTGGGTATTGGTATCAGCTCGCATCCGCTTGGCTCAAAGACTGCTTGGCTGGTCATGAAGCTTGCTCCCTTCATTCATTGGCCGAAATTCGAGCACCAACCCGTGTGATTGATGTTGGACCATCAGATGGATCTAATCACCCCTTCCTGCTCACTTCCGGAGATGATGTACAAGAATGGGTTACTTTGAGTTACTGTTGGGGACAACATCATCCGCCCAAGACGACCAAGCGATCTCTTTCGGATCATCAACAAGCATTGCCGATGGAAAAGCTGCCGAAACTGTTCTATGACGCTATTGTGATCACTAGAACTCTAGGGTACCGATATCTTTGGATAGATTCCCTTTGTATTATTCAGGATAATAAAAGGGATTGCATGTTGGAGATCTCGAACATGGGAAATATTTACAAGCACTGCGTATTCACAATCGCTGCTGAGAATTGTCGTGATTCTGCAGGAAGCATCTTGGAAGACCATATCCCTATTGCCAGAGAATATGTTCGGCAGGGCTGCTATAGCTCAAAAGAAGGGTTTCAAAGTACGATGTATACTTTCGACCATATGAAGTGGCAAAACAATCAGTCGCATTGCGGGTTTTTGGCATCACGAGCATGGACCTTTCAAGAACAGGTTCTCTCACCCCGCACTTTGCACTGGGCGCCATCGCAACTTACCTGGAGCTGCCGCTGGACGGCTCGCTCAGAAGAAGATCCTATTCAAGCGGGGCCTGAGGCTCTTGCTGGTTCGTTGTATCACCAGAGAAAACGAATCTGCTTCTCGCGCGAGAGGCTTGAAGCCGCTAAACAAGACCACTTAAAGCACAAATTCAATCCAGGAAAATATGATCCACTGCAAATCTGGTATGATATGCTCAGAGAATTCTGTATTCGAAATATTAGCTTCGAAGAAGACTCCCTTCCAGCTATTTCTAGGCTCGCAAAAGAGGTCCAAAAGCACACTGGATATGAGTATCGGGCTGGTATTTGGACACAAGATTATCACAATGGTCTGCTCTGGTTTGTAGAAGGCTGTGCATCCTACACATCAAAGTATGTTGCACCGTCATGGAGCTGGGCTGCCATAAAGAGTGGGAGCCTTGTAAATCCGGCTTGGGATATATCTAGACAAGAGGCTTTCAAGCCAATTGCTCAGATCCTTCGAACACATATGGTATATTCCGGAATCGATGAGTTTGGACCCATCAAATCTGGGAAGCTACTTATCAAAGCTCCCTATAGGAGTGCAGGCTCGTGCGAAATGAATGAGATAAGACTACCCTTAGCCAAGGACAAGGTGACGCCACATCACAACGGGCCCTCCTTCTTCAAACTACAGCCTTCTACTATAACTTGTTGGCTAGATGATCGGCCAGAAGAAGAAGATGATCCAAGGGACTTTGTGGCGGTGCAACTTCAGTTAAGTGACTGCGGCGCTGCTTTTGTACTTATTGCATCCATTGATAGTAATCTTATTAACGTACCGGATAATAACGACTACTTTCTCGGGCTTTTCCAGAGCTTCAATCGAGATCAAAATTGGGCATTGATTTTAGAACCAGTAGTTAGTGGAGCAGACGAATGGAGACGCATCGGGTTAGCAAGAATCGCCGATAGGCTAGTTGATGGATTAGAGACACAAGTTTTCACGATTATCTAATGAGAGCTTATTGAAAAGGAGACACTGAGATACAGCACTGGACAAAAATGCCATTTTATTTAAGCTAATAGTCAAAAATATATTACCTTAATAAAAAATATTAAAAATATATTTTATAAATAAAGAAATAAAGAAATTAGATTTTAAACCTAATACTTCCCTACTAGTATTATTTTATATTTAAATTATAAAAAAAGGCAGGTTTACTCAATTAGATAAGGACTAAGCTTGATTTGGACCTCATGTCTTGCATGATCTCACTTTTATGGTACGAAACGCGCGAAAGCGCATCCAGCAAATTAATCACAGCGCGACTATGCTATGGATATTTTGTTTTTGCGATAACACACCCAGCTTTTGGGAGAGCTTAGTCACTTTGTATGTTAATGAAAGTTAAAAACTGTTCAAGGTTGGTTGTGCTTTGAGATGCAAGGGTGGCATAGCATTTGAATAGACTACACGTCATAGCAGCAATCTTGCCGCAAGATATTTTTTTTAGTATCAATCACGAAGCTAGGACTAAGCATATTCCCCATCATCGCACCAGAAAGCTCTCACACAAGTGTCATTTGCTGTCCTAACATCGCTTCGTCGCATTCAGCCATAGCCTTGAGCCCTATCGATAGGTGAAATAGAGCGACCTATGCATGAGAATTAGCACGAGTCTCTCGCCTTCTAGCTACAACTCTTACAGAAGATAATTCCAAGTTTATTCATTTTCCAGGACATTGTAATGCCTCTCTTGAGCGATTTCGTTCTTTTTCCTTCGGCAGAGATGATCAGGAGAAGCATCCTTGAAAGTAACGACCATATCAATAAGCATTTCGGGAGGGAATCTCGAGGCATGGTCCTTGAAGAAGTTCGGGTCCATGTCCCATGCACACTCATCTACTGCCAATCTTCTCAACGGGCTTCCTGCTTCTGTGCCTGCGTAAACAATCTTCAAGACTATTGGAGTCATGGCACTGCAACGCCAGAAGCTACGCCTCAAATGGTCCATCGCATGATTCTGCAGATGCCTCATCAAGAACTTGTCCCCCAAAAGCCAGAGTTCCACGAGATTGAGGTCTTGCCTGCCACATCCGCCCTCGTGTTCTTCTTGTGGCTGTTCAGGGCCTTTGTTGTGATATTTTACATTTATCTTGCCGGTGTAGAGATATTCCGAAAATAGTCGAAACACTTCCGCGTGGGTGTCTGAAAGGGTGTAGACTCCACTTTGCCCTTCGACGTATGGGCCGCTGAAAGCCGCTCTTAAGACGGGTGAATGCTTGACAACGAAGTCCTTGTGTATCGTGAACTGCTCCTTGGAGTCTCCAACAACGAAAGTAACTGTAACGTTGGGATTCCTACCAAATTATTAGTGCAGGCCGAACTCGAGGCGGGCGTTTGGGGAAACTTTACAATAAATATGGTTTATGCTCTGTGGCTGGACCAAAATCCTTCAATGACAGTTTCGAGTATCCCTGGGCTGTGGCATTGACTCCCGAACCAACCGGAGGCAGCCCCATTAACTGCCTTTGACCAGCAATTAGAATCGATGCAGTGGCTTGCTGATCATTACCCCAGCCACCAGTGACGAGCGTGGGTGGTTGGGGCGGAGCTACCGGTTGTGATGGTGGAACCGATTTGAGAGCCTTAGGAAAAGGACCCTCTCGAATACCCTGCCTGCCAGACATGATGGTTGTTGACTTTTTGTGGCGGTGGATGCTGCGGTAGATCACAGAGGTTGAAGTTAAAATCTGAGGACGATTCGGTTCAGAGAATTTATGCTGGGGAAATGGTCCGATCTCGCTTCAAGGCGAAGCCCATTAAAGAAGCCAATAATGGTGAAAGTCTGTAACATGAAGGTGAATTATGAATTCAAAATAGGAACCATCAACTTCGCAATATCGTACA
This sequence comes from Phialocephala sp. D728, assembly GCA_003988865.1. NCBI lineage: Eukaryota > Fungi > Ascomycota > Leotiomycetes > Helotiales > Mollisiaceae > Phialocephala > Phialocephala sp. D728. The sequence continues at coordinate 176,655 of QYAJ01000101.1, forward strand.
TGATACTTGGGGCATATCCTATCCTACAGCACTCATGATAGGCCACAATTCCGTTCAAATGTTGATCTTTTAGCATTTGCAACGTATCTACTTGCTATACCGAGCACAAGGACGTTTTTGAGACTTTGTGCATAACGATGGGACCCAATGTCTAGCTTAATTTCTGAACCTTTTTGCATTTGCTAAAAATCAAAGTGTCTAAAACCCAAGGTTCTTTCCAACATTGAAGGCACCCCGGAGCTTTATTATCTGTCGGCACGGAAAGATACCGAGACAAAACTCTAACATTGAACTGCGGTTGTTATTTTAGGAAATGATTTACGATATCTAGGAAAACGAAGAGTTGAAGAGAGGAGATCTTCATCGCAAAGTCGAATGCTGACTTCGCAGTAACATGACGATCTTTATCTATTAACCCTATCTAAACGAGGCAGCATAGGTATTCACGTTCTTACTTTCATCTTGCCGACACCTTCAACGCTTCCTTTATTCCTCAAACCTTCGTGGAGTGTTGTCTTCTCCAGGATTGGGGAGCAAAAGTCAGACCCATATTCATGAATTAACAAGATATCGAATCTTCGACTTTCATCGAACCAATCATTGCAAAGATGTCAAGATCTTTCTCTGATGCTACGTTAACGCCAGCATCAGCCAGCATGCGTCGACCCAAGAAGGTTGAGAAAGAACCCACGCTTTGGTAGGTCAACAGCCATTGACCTGCTTTCCAAGACAACTAATGGCAAGCAGGAATTCGCAGCAACTCGTTACGCTCTACGCTGGTACTGCTTCCGAGTCTATGGCCTTCGTCATTCACAAAGATTTTGCTACTTACCATTCGCCTGTCTTGAAAGGCGCTTTCAATAGTAACTTCATCGAAGGACAAAAGCAGGAATACCGATTTGAGGACGACTTCGAAGAGGATGTTGTTCGTTTACTGGCTCATTGGTTCTACACCTCGAAGCTGAATCTCGACCAGATTCATGGTCTGAACCCAGAAAACATTGGATCCACGGAAGCCTTTACTACCCAAACCCGATGCCTTATCAAGCTTTATGTGCTTGCAGACCGACTGTTGATTCCGACCCTGCAGAACCTAGTGATGAGAAAGCTGGATGAACTTGCAGGCAAACACAAAATGGTGGCCACTTTCATGTGTCATTATGTGTATGAGAACACTGGCGTAGAAAGCCCTCTACGCAAGTGGCTGGTCTGGATGCTCGCAATCACATCTAGCCCGGAGGAATACGCTGCGAGCTCGTCAAGGCTCCCATGTAGCATGTTTATGGATATCATCACCCTACTCAGCGAAACTCATTCCACCAGAATCTATCTGAAATCGCAGAAGGATATGGCAAAGTACATGGTCGATATCGCTTAAGGAGATTCTTGGCAGGTGTAGGTTCCCAGCTTTCTGTGCTTCTCTGATTGGAAAGTTAACCAACATATAGCCTTAATAGGATATCTCTCTCATATATTAATAGGAGCAAGAGAGTTTGGGATGGGTGGCATTAATACTATCTTCCATCTACTTTCACATTTTGGAATTTTTAATGGTAATGATCTTGGGACCTAGCACATTTATCTTCACAGGATCCAGCTCAGATCTAGAAGAAGAAAAATAATGATGCAGCAGCAGCACGGGAATATAAGGCAAGATCTCTAAGAAAGCAATTTTCAACAAAATTTATTAACATTTTTCCTACCTGTAATTCCTAAAACATTTTGTTTAGGTATTTGAGACCTAGAAGTTGAACTTGAATGGTTTCACGTCCAGCTTAAACAAGGGCGGCACTAAAACATTCTCAACCAGTCATAGCTTCTTCACACAATTGAAGCTGTCAAAACATGTTTCTACTTCATTTTGAACCTCTATAACCAGAGTTGATGTCTCGATTTTGTAAAACTTTCAAGGAGAATCCTCATCTATGCATCGTTAAGCGAGATCGTCCCCGTTTTCATCTAACATTTTTCTAGACGGAATCAAACCAATGCAAGCTACTGCTAAGATTGACTAAATTGAAAACAGAAACGAGATAATGTTTAGATGCCTGTGCGTGCTGTCCCAATTCTCTCAGTAAATCATAACTCCGCGATGTTAAGCAGTGTTAATCCCTTGTAGCTGTGCGAAAATTTATAGTGGAAAGCGAGGTTGGAAGTCGTGAGTAGATATCTAGTAGCTGGTATAGTCATAAGAATTGAAGTTTGGCGACGGTCATGGGCTCAAGTTCATAAATTCGGCAGTGAATTCACTGTAAGCGAGAGCAATTCTAGCCTGCTTTCTCGCAGAAATTCTGGTTTCTGATCTAACGACCTTATTGCGAAAAACAAAATCGCACTTCCGGACAATATTCAAAGAAAGTATTCTTGCGGGCCAGGGCTTTCAGCAACCAACAACATGTCGGCTTCAGCTTCCAAGGCCAAAAAGGCGAAGAAACAACCAAGAATGGAGTAAGCTTGATAAAGTTCCATCCTCAACGTAAAAAGCTAATGCCTTTCAGCAATCCCACGCAGCTCGTTACCATCATCGCCAAGGATGGAGAGAACGAAACGAATTTCGTCCTTCATAAGGACTTCGCTTGTCACTATTCCCCTATCCTAAAAGCTACTTTCAATAGCGACTTCGTTGAAGGCCAAACCCAAACCTACACTATCGAAGATTCCAACACACTGTCCATCAAACTCCTAGTGGAATGGCTTTATACCCAAAGATTCAATATCAGTCGTATGAGAGGCACACCAATCCACAAGAAAGAGCAAAATGGACAAGTTCCTAATTCCCCAATTGCAAAATGCCGTCATACGCAAGGTGGCTTGGCACGATCCTACCGCCCCATCGTACTGCCTCAATTACGTCTGGGACAATACCTCCCCTAGAAGTCCTCTCCGTTTGTACTTCTTGCATTTGTTCGCTTCCTGTGGCAGGCTTGGTCGATACTCCGCCGGTATAGATCAGTATCCCAAGGAAATGCTAGCGGAATGAATCGAAATTATCGGTCATAGTGGAGGACATCGGCTGAGCGATCTGGAACCTCTAAAAGATATGAGTCGATATGATGTTCAAGAAGACATCGAGAAGTAATTTGGCTCCTATGGCGTAAGGCGTCGCTCGCTTGCCCAAATCGGTAAACACGCCAGCAAGAAAAGCTTCACAAGAGTATAAAAGAAATAAAATATAAACAATAAATAAAATTGTACGAGAAAAGAGAGAGACTCTGGGACTTCAAAATGGCAAAACTCTACAATGGTGAGAGGGTCATTAACCCATCCCACACCTAAGGAACAACTGAGATCCCAGCAGGCGGGGAGACCTAACTACGACAACAGCCTATGGCTTAGATAAGAGAAACCCATCATTAGACGATGATGTTCATGGGGGGAGAATCCACTTGACCATCGACTTCCAGATTTTTTAGTGACAGCAAATTTGCGTATTTAAATCTATACGGTAGTTTAGCGAGGGGAGCGAGGAGGCTAATAGAGAAGACTGGGATAAGATCTCATTTGATAGCTCTCGAGGTGAAAATGAAGGCGTATTAGGGGTTGCCGTGGGCGGTGAGGGAGGGCGAGGCTGAGAGGGAGAGGCTACGGGGTGGGAGCAACAGATTCACTTTCAAGTAATTCTCTGTTCTCGAGTCTTGAGATTTTCCTCAAAATGACTTGCCATTTTCAAACTTGGTCCACGTTGCCTATTGAAACTTTCCCAAACGGCAAGACACAATAAAGACTTGAGGCGCATAGAAGCCCTTCGAGTCGATCCCTGGTAGCAAAGAGATAGTCGATTAGCCATAGCGACTTTCGGTACAGATACGCCCGCAACCGCTTCACAGACGCCAAGTTCTGAGCCCCAGGTCAAGAAGAGAGAAAAGCCAAAGTTCGAGTATGTTTCAACTCCTTTACCTAAGTTCATGACTGCCATAGAGCATATGATCCTGAATTTTTTTAGGCACCCGAACAAGTTCGTTACCGTAATCACAAACAAAGACAATGCTGGCGTCAAATTCACCATGCGTAGAAAATTTGCGTGCCATTACCCTAAAAGTAGCTTTCAACAGTGACTTCGTTGAAGGTCGAACTCAGACGTACATCATTTCAGATTATGAAGAGGACGTCATTCGCGACTTGGTGGAATGGGTTTATTCACAACAAGTCTCTGGGCTCCTCCTCAAGGCGAACATAATTGCGCATTTCAGAAAGACAACTCTAGCTCTTGCAAAGCTGTGGACTCTCGCGGAAATCTTATCATACCCCGACTTCAGAATTATATCATTCGCCAGCTGAAGGGCGCATGTGATCACTACAACATGATGCCTCTGCGTTTTTTGACGTACGTTTATCAAAACAGGGGACCAGGCAGTCTCCTCCGTCGATGGTTCTTGCAAAGGTGCGCCCGCCATACGTCCCTGATCCACTCTCTGCATTTGCCTGATGAATATCCAAAAGAAATGCTTTTGGAAGTAGAGCTGCTTTTGAAAGATGATGCAACAGGCAGAAAAGGAATTCCATCAGATGATGATACGAAAGCATTCGAAGTCTTAGAATACTTGGACAACTGACAATTTTTCGCAGGGGTAAGATAACTGTCCCAATATCCATTCATCAATTGCTAACATGTTTTGACAGATAATCAATTCATGTGCAATGTTACCGAAGTATTGCTGCTTTGCTTGGCGTGTGATTTTCCTGGGAAGAAGCGCAAGAGGGAATCAATGTTGCACTCTCGTATTCAGTATGGTAGCTGGTAGTACACGCATATCGTTGGGAAGAATGCACAGAGAGAGGGCACAAGGCCCCAGATGAGAGCTAAGTTTCGGCTTCCCAACATCATAAGTCTATCAAACAAAAACAACTTGCTTTTGTGCTTCACTTTTCTGACTTGGGCGTGTTCTCTTCTCAAATCGGCCCAGGACGCTACTGAAAGTCTGGTAGAGCAGAGGTTATGACCTTAGTCCAGCTGTGGGTCCTTGCAGATAGATTGATCATGCTGAAGCTGCAAAACATGGTCGTTCGAGAAATCGAACATGTACACAGCACGATCAACTCCATATTCATCGATTGCTTCAATACATCTGGGAAAACACACCCGAAGAATCCCCACTTCGGCTTTCTTTCGTACACCAATGTGATTCGTATGTAGATTATGGGTGGAATATGAAACTCTTATCAAACTTTCCAAAGGAGAGGTTTCTGGAGCTGGTCATTGTCCTGTTTAAGAACTTGAATCGCACATCCCTCGCAAGCCATTGCCTTTTAAGTGGGAACTGGAGTCTTTACGAGGTCCAGAAATGGTCAGAGGATGCAGCCACTCGGAAGTTCGGAACCCATGTCAACATCACAGTGCGGTGGCAGGAACATCGGCTTCGATACATGCAAAACAAACTGTCGTGGTAACGGAAGAACGGAAGAAACATGTACTGAAGAAACCACCATTAGCCTTGCGGAAAGCACATTTTGTACTTCAATTAGCTCTAATTGATCTTCTTTAGCAGTTCAATTTCCCGACTTTGCAGGTACATTCTTGATACCCTTCTCTTGAGAATGGTCTCTCTTTGACTTTCTCATCAAATGGAGTGAATGTAAGGGCTCAGCAATGTTCCAAATAGTATTCCCGTATATTGTGATACGCCCAACTTCGTAGTACTGTATAGGATTTCTTGTACGGCGCTGAGATCAGTATAGCCTCTCTAAATACGGCGTAGTATACCCTTATACGAGTTACCACTGGCCGTATACGGCTATATGGCTCACATGACTTGTGCAGGGATAAAACAGGGGCTAGTAGTGGGGATGAATTCACTTATTCGCTCGACTTCGGGTCTTAAGAGGAACCACTTAGCGCAAGCCCTTATTTCCTACAACTACTTCACATCTCCAACCAAAACTCCATCTTCTAAGCCACACTCAGCATCCGCAAATTAAAACAAAAGGCCATCGTGTTGCGCGAGTGCTTTGCGGGTGGCAGGTCTGGTGGACGTGCACATGAGCTCATGTGCACCTCGCTTGCCTGACTTTAGAGCGAGGACTTCAGCACCTAATGTTCACCCGACATTTAACCGTAGACCTTATTATCAAAGTAAAATCTCAGTACTCTTGCAATACTTCTAGAGTACTGCCATGGTATTGCTATAGTACTTTGAATATAATGAGGCTTAGGAGAGTTAGGGGTTAGGAGGTTAGGGGTTAGGAGGGTTAGGGGTTAGAGTTTGTCCGGGGGGTTGGGGGGCGGCCCCGCATTGGGGACATATTTTATAATACTATTATAGTACTTTCAAACTTGAAGTACTGTCATAGTACTTTAGTACTTTTGAAGTACTATAGCAATACCATAGCAGTACTCTGAAAGTATTGCAAGAGTACTGAGATTTTACTTTGATAATAAGGTCTACGGTTAAATGTCGGGTGAACATTAGGTGCTGAAGTCCTCGCTCTGAAGTCAGGCAAGCGAGGTGCACATGAGCCTTGAAACTGATTACAAGCTGACGTGTGATATAGCACCACTTGCGAAAATGGCGCCTCCTGCAACCTCGCTTATGAGCTCGCCTGAAACTCCTGCCACTGCTTCTATAGTCAGGAGAACTTTGTCGCCAAGCGTCAAGCGGAAAAAAGCTACCTTGAAGTTAGTACAGGTTCCTACTCGCTATAATGGTTCTTACGTGTATTGCTGCATTGAACAAGGCTTACCAGGTGACCAGAAATTCATCCCAGCTAGTCACCTTTTTCGCAGGCATTAGTACTTAGAAATTTGTGGTCCATAAGGATTTCGCATGTCATTATTCCCCAGTCCTTCAAGCAGCTTTCAGCAGCGAATTCGCGGAAGGTCAGACTCAAGAGTACAGACTGCAAGACACGACTGAAGAGGCAATCCGCCTTCTCGTGAACTGGTTCTCAGAGTGGTTCATAAGCAAGCTAGCTTACCAGCTTACTTAAAAGCTGACTGTTTAAGTCAGTCAGCTAGATTTTTTGAAAGTTAGAAGTCAATAAGTC
>QYAJ01000102.1:0-106876 GCA_003988865.1 Phialocephala sp. D728
CCCACTATAGCCATGGGTACTAACAGCATACCCGGCACGTGCATTTTTGTCACGTGTATACCTAATTAGGCAATTATCTAGCCAAATTAAGCATACACGAGACAAGATTTGCCTTTCTTAGCCCCACTAAAGCTAGTCTAGCCAATAAGAAAAGCTTATTTCACGTGATAGAGTAACCCGCGGATATCCTACATTTTTTTAAGACTGCCCTCCCCACCCAGCGGGTAATAAAATATCAACTACCCTCCCTATGGTGCACACCCATGTGGATACCCTTGGTCAGCCGCAACCCGTGCCGCGCTCTATGCCTGGCTGCTCGACGCTCGAAGTGACTAAACTCCAAAGTCGAAGAACAGAAAACTAGAGTGAGCATTGTACGAGATGTTGAGAGTCTGGACCTGATGAATTGCATTACTTTTAATTTTCTGCGCTTGCCTAGCTTCCCCACTTGGAACGACCACGTATTTTCACTGCACGAATAAGCTTTGAGGTGGGATATGCAAGGACTCCCTTTTTCCCATTGCATGAGGTTTTGGATACGTGAACAGCAAGGTCGTATTTCAAGTGTTAATAGACGGTCTTAGTGATGTTAGTGATGTTGAGAGTTTGCATTGAAATCAGCGAGCGATGTCAGACCGGGTCACGTGGAAAGGACTTCTTAGGCAGGTTCAGTCATTAGTAAAATGTCTACATATTCGAAGATTCTTCGTAATAGAAGTGCTTCAAGCTCACTATATCCTTAATTAGCTTGTCTTGCATCTACAGGGGTGAAGCGTCACGTGGATGACAATGTCAGCAGGAGCAAATTTCTATTCCATTCATAAAGACGCCCTCTTCGAGTTTACTCTACTACTCCTGATCTACTGTCTATGCAAGCTTGTCAGCAACAAGTTTCTTCAATTCATCCTCCGTCAGCTCCTTGATACCAAGCAGCTCATTGTCCGTCTCGTCAAACGCACTCCCATAAGCATCGCCACCAAATGCTGTAGCAGCGATCAGCTTCATGACAACTGGCATGCTGAAGTCTCCTGCACTAAGCTGCTCCAAACCCCCCTTCAGCATCACACTCGTCTGCACCTTGGTAGTCTCCCATTTGATTTCCGGTTTCAGCTCTCTTGCGATTGCTAGCACCTTATTCTGCGTCAAGATCACTTCGGAAGAATGAACAACCTTATTTTTCGTGGCGTCAAAATTCTTCAAAATCGCAGTAATGGCTTTCCCAACATTCGGCATGGAAGTTGAACTTATTCTGTTGTCTCCCTCGTCGTACAAAGTCACCTTATGATCCACAAAATCCGCTAAAGCGGGAGTATCAAACAGGTAGCTCAAAAACGCTCCACATGCAAGAACAGTCCAAGTGATCTCGCCCGCTTTGGCCTTCTCCTGCAGATACTTCCGAGTCTTGACCATGGGGACATAGACTGGGAGGGTCTCGACTTTGGGACTGGTCGTACAGGAGCCATACTCCGATGGAATGAAGCGCTTCACTCCTGCAGCGATGGCAGCGTCGATGAGAACATTTTGGTTGTCGACGCCCGCGTGACCCACTGCGGATACGACTCCGTCGATACCCTTGAGGGCGGCGGTCAAGGACGCCACTGAAGTAAAGTCTACTTCAAGGACTCTGACATTGGCGTCGTATGCTCCAGGCTTTTTGGATCGGGTAAGAACCGTGACTTGGAAGTTTGCATCAAGAAGTGCTTGGAGAATATGAGGACCTAGATTTCCAGATGCCTGTAGAGTTGTCAGTCATTTACTTTCGTAACTTTGTCAAAGTTCTTACACCCGTAATTGCAACTGACTTAATCTCAGACATCTTGACGAGAATAGGGAGAATTTTGAAGCTTTGTTTGAAGATGAACGTTGATTCGATGGTCTGCAGACAGGATGAATGTGAGCTGATGGCATTCTTGTACTGGGAGATACGATCTCTTTATATTATGTCCTGCGGATATAATTCTAATTTCCAACCCTATCAATGCAAGTTTCAGCCCACAACCCAAAATTGCTGCTCTAATACGACTTTCACAAGGGGAACTCAAGACTTTGAAAGTCCGCACAAGGTTCCCGGTCACGAGTCCGCAAACCCCGCATCCGAGCCCCGCACGCCCACCCGCTCTTACAAAGCATTCACATCCTCAAAATCCCGTCGGGCCCGCATCTTCACAGCACCTACCAATTCACAATCCAATTTCGGAATTTGTCCGCGATTTGTTACGAGGAATTACTAGGATGAGCATCCGACGCCGTGAGGGCATTGCCAAGAAAGCGTGCATACGATGCAGTACTCAGAAAAGGAAATGCGACAAGGCACTTCCCGAATGCGGGCTCTGCGTGAGGTCAACATCAGGACACACCCTATTTTCTCATGCATGGTTGCTAATGCGAACTCTATAGACTTCGACAGATATGCAAGTACGAAGTACCTACGTTTTCTTCATCGGGTCCCACTCCCTCGCCTTCCCCCATACCAGAAGGCTTCCTTAGCTCAAGCGCGCTTATACCAAGCCACATCAAAGACGCTATCATCCAAAGAATTGGATCACAGAAACCGGAGGATGCGATCTCAACTTACATCCGAACAGTCTATCCTTGGTTTCCTATTATCTCAATACCTAGATTACGAAACCGGCTCCCACCGGCATGGGATGAAGCTCCCCTCGAGCTCACACTCCTCTGCCTCTCTATTTTCCTTCTCGCCACTATCCCACCTTCCTCATCGGAAGATGACAAAAGTCCCTCCGAGTTCAAGTCCCTTTACCTTTGTACCAAGAGCTGGATATCATTAGTTGAAGGACTTGGTGTTAATTCTTGTGAAATCGTTCAAGCAAAAGCTTTGGTCACTTTGTTTGAAGTCGCACATGGATTCTACCCAGCAGCTTATGTTTCCATTGGAGCTACAGTCCGAGCAGCTGATGCACTCGAAATTCACCCTGGTGTAGACGCTTCATCCTCCAACTCTTCAAATGATGAGGCAAAGCGAGAAGAGGATGCATCGACCTGGTGCGGAATCCTAATTCTGGACAGGTACATACCTTCTCATCTCATCACTAAACTATAACTATACATCGTCATTAATTAGTCGTTTGCAGATACATAGCCATAGAATCCGGCCCTCACCCTTCTCTGTCTCGTTCGCGCACCCTCCCCCTCCACAAAAGCCCCAAGCCACACCTCTGCCCTACCCACTCCGAAGACCAGGACCGCACAACCCCCATTTACCGCATGTCCCGCCTCTTCGAAGCCTCCTCCCTCCTCGACAATGTCCACAACATTCTACATAACCCTACGGCAGAACATGCGTTCAACATGGAAGAAGTAATGCTAGTCGTGGGTACGTTGAATTCTCTGCAAACGATCCTGATTGGGGAGACCGAAGAGGGCAAGGAAGTGTATTCTGGTGGCTTAGGAATTTGCAGGACGTAAGCTGACCTTTTTCTCATTTCTAATTTTGTGGTTTGTGGATGCACATATTTGATGCTGAGATCCGTACAGCGGCATACTCCTAGCGCTCGAAAACGGCAGTAAAGTCCTCCCCATCGACAACGAATCCTCAAACTGCAATTCCATCGCCATTACCTATATGAACACCCTTCTCTCTACTATATTTCGCACCATTGAGCCCCTCATCCTAGATAACCAAACGATTGATTTCAATCTCCTCCCACCATTTATTACGTATTTGGTGTATAAAGCAGCGGCGATAGTGACGCAGAGGCTGTGGATGGAGACTGATTCACAGGAGGGATTAAGAAGGTTGAGAATCCTCAGAGGCTTTCTGAAGACGGTGGGGGTGAGATGGCTGGGTTGCGGTGAGTTAATTTGAGCGAGATTTTTCAGGAATGAGAAGAACTGACTGGGTGTGTAGAGCGTTACCTCAAGCTATTAAATGAAGATACGACACCGCGAATCCTAAAGGCTATTGAGCAAGTATGATTATATATACTGCAAATTCTTGTCTCTCAGCCGAAACTGGAAGAGCTTTGAGTACCCAATGGAAACAATCTTATGCGACTTATGGCTCCTGAGTCAACATCAAGTTTGTGTTTGAAATCACATTATTGATTACTCTGTTGTGTGATATTCCACAGTACATCCAGCGGCGGATCTCCCGACGTTTTCGTCTCTACCTCTGGACCTGATTTACGCACACGTGACTCACATATCTCCTTCTCCACTATTCTATTTGCCTCCTATTAAGCATGGACAATCGTTTTCTCTGTCCCCATGTATTACCTTCGCTTAAGGTTCCATCAACTCCAAGCTAAAATCATTCTAATTGCTGTGAGACTACGAAACCATGTGGCGGAGTAAGCAAGCTCACCTTCAACAGGACGCTGCGCGAGCACAAAGGTTCTATAACGATCTACCAAGCCTCTCAACACGAGTCACCTAGCATTTCCTATGTCTCATATCAACGGCCGATATCCAACATATACGAAAAAGCAGCTCACTTAACGTTGTGATAAGCAGGTAGCGATCTGCTGCAACGTTTGTTTCATACTGCGTTTCTTAGCAAAGACACTTCGTTTCGAGGAATAGTATTGATATTTCGGGTTAGGATCGTTTGGATCGGAGGTGAATCGCTCTAAGGAGAAGGTGCTCGAGCCATGACGAGACGATCGTTGTTGTGTTGAGGCTGAAGATGTTTTCTTAGAGCGAGTGTTCTTGGACGGATTTAAAGGTGTTGCTGTCTCGGATCTGAAATGGTGGAAGTCAGTTAGTTAGGCGTTCTGTAACTTGGGGAGGTCGCAAATACGAAAAGTGGATGAGATGAACACCTTACGTCTTTGATGAGCCCGCTGTAGCTGCCTTGCTGGATTTATTGGAAGGCATCTCCAGGAGTCGTGCGTAAGTGTATGTCTGAGGGTGGATGTGCCAACAAACGAGTGGGTTCAGAGCAATATGCGAGTCTACAGGCTTGGTGTAAGATATCTAATCTAGAAACAGATATCGAGGTCGGTATGCTACGTACATGTTGAAATATCCCTTTTATATCTCAGCATCTCATGGAAAGAAACAGGTCGGAGATAAGCCACCGCTCGCCATAGCTTATCCTTCACCGAGCCCTACGGACGCACATCGTATCCCTATATGTGGGCCACGTATAATAAGTCGTTACCTTAATCTGGGGTAAAGCAAGGAATAATGACGAACATATTATAAATTTAGGAAAGCACAGCACCAGCAGGGATATCACAGCTAGGGTTGTCGGATTCGGTCCCTCTTCGTGTTCAGAAACCCATGTGCGGACTTCAGATAGGACAAGAGGAAGCATCGAACCCAATCATGATCTGTATCTCGCTATCGGCTTAGGAAAATACCGAAGTGATGTAGGGCAGGAGAGATATCGGTGACGCCGCGTCGTCCTATATTACAGACGAGGCCGTATCACACATTGGATGTGTTCCCAAACCCGCATTCTCGCCCGGTGCGGGCGCGTGGCAGACATGGATTATCGACTTAGGGCTTTCGGCATTGGGTCTATGAAGGGAAATAGGTCTTGGCTTAGCCCCCAATTCCCTGGGTACATATTACCCCCCACAGCCAGAACAGGACTCAATATGTGATCCGAGCGTTGAGCTTGCTCTTTCGAAGACCTTTTATCCTTCCCCGGTACCGAATCGCGTGCAGACTTTAAAGAGTCTAAATTATACAACCAATTGGACTCACCTGCCTTGATTGTGTGCAAGGCGTCGTACTCTAATCCAGTTAGACTCATCTACCTTGGTCGCGTACACGGTAGCCTACTCTAAAATGTTGGTTCTGCGAAGTCCGCAGGGCTCAATCACCTGATCTTCCTCCCCCGCTTAACCCCTGAAAATTGGCTCGGCTCAGCTCGGCTAGCTCCCATCCCAAGTTTGAGCAACCTAAATCCAAGTCTCTTCAAACAGAGGAACCATTTCGTATATAGTCTTCTCGGGAATAAGCGCTTTCTGTTTAATTCTCAAGATTTTGGAATTTACAGCCATTTCCCGTCAGCGATATCGAAATGCATTTCTTCTTTCGACAAGTCGGACTTCTCAAATCGACTTTCTTCATTCCTGAGAAATCTTTGCTTCTAAGCTAGCAAGCACCGACTGTATTCGCACAGCTTTTGCTTTAATAGTTGCATCCGAAGTAGGGCTTTGGGAATAAGGAGCAGAAGTCTCGGCATCGATAGTGAACTGGTTGATGGAGTAGTTGCACTCGATTGGAATACTGTTGAGATTGGAGAATGTGATGGTTGAAGACTGCGTTGAGGCTGAACTATTACAGTTGGTTTCAATTGATGAGTTTGTGTGTTTATTGTTGTTTATTGGTATAGGCTTATCGCCAGGCAGGATGCCGGAGTCTGGACCACGGCTAGAAAAAGTGGTTAGTAAGTATACAGAGATGAAATTAAAAAGACTATTGTAGATGAAAGGAAAGAAGCTGTACCAAGTGCCAGAGCCATTTGTTGCACGTTGCGATATCGATATCGATTGGGAAGGCATTTGAGCGGACCTCTCTTTGGAGCAAGGACGAGAAGACTGTAGAGTATGGCACGTGACTGGCTGAAAAGTGGGTTTGAAGAACGAAGATGGAGAATTGGATAAGCTGAATAGAGGATAAAAGAGAGAACAGATTCATTCTTATAACAGTTCTATAAAAGGAGGTGATACCTGCAGTAGACTGTTGCACTATTGCCCTTCCTACATGCCGATTTCGTCTCTCACTGCTGCGAGGACAACCACAAGGCGGATGAGGAGATCCAACTGGTAGACAGTTGAAAAGCTGAGTCATCCAGCTCCAGAGCTTGACGCGTCGTGCCTACATCGCTTTCGCTATTGGACGGATCGTTCATTGGACAGATGATCAAGAACGAGCTGCTGCGGACGGTGCCTCGTCCCGATATTGAGGTTGTTGAATGACTAAGCTGCCTGATTTTGGTCTGGTCCGAATGGCCTAGATCCAGCCTGGTCTCATCCAATGGAATCGAATGCCGGAGTGTGGTCCAATCCACACGGTGTGGATAGTATGGAGTCGCCGACAGCTCAGGACGTCCGGAATCTCGATACTTCGGGGAGTGCATTAGTCATCCTTCGGCGACCTGTGCCACCTGAATTACGGCTTCTCTAACCCCGGCCTTCTATGGAAGCCACCAAGCAAGCAATCGTGCATTGACATTTGCAACCAGCATCTACCAGATCCCGGAATCCTGCTTATGTCATCCAGAAAGTCCTGGCACTGCTGGCCATCTTTTCCAAGGCATCACTCTTGAGCCGCATTAGCTGAGTCATCGTCTCCTCAGCTGTTCCCCGCCGCCCGCCTCGGTACAACTCTTCCCAATCACATTTCACATCACCTCCTCGAGCACATCGTTAACGGTACTCCGTATTCAAGCACAGCATATCCGAAATCTGCAGTGTTCGATAAAGCAGGTGGCTTGGTGTGTCTGAAAACGTGCATTGCTCCGACCATCAATATAAAAAATGGCACAGCAGCGACAGCACAGCATCATGGACAGAGGACACAGACCCCTTTCGGACCGAGAGACCCTCGGAAGAAGTGCCGGAAGAGCAAGTTATAGACATGATATGCGGGGTCATTATACATTATTCGTGCTTGTGCTTCTTATAAGGTACAGGTATGAGTTATTTGACCGAGTAGGACCGCTTTCTACTCATATCCTATCCCGTTGCCCGAAGCTTGTGATGGCGTGACATCACGTGATTATTTTCAGGGTGCATCCAACTCTTCTCTATCGAATGGGGGAATGTCATGGGACGACGCACAGACGGGCGTATGCTCTCAGGCGTACGCAGTTCTCGTCAGTTTGAGATTATATCGATACGCCGACTACGGCTTATGGCTGTTGGTTGGACTAGCAGCAGGATATGCTGCTGTGACATTCCCTTCCAATGTCAATAAGACAGGGTAACGTACTGCATGGCGGTGCCAGCTGCAGAAAATAATGATTATCTGTACCAGTATTAGTTCGTAATTGATGGGTAACATATATCTGACGGTACCTGACAACTGCCGCACTTCTCCTCGAAATACATATTCTCTAACATATCTTCCTTCACTTCTTGTAATAGATAGCGTTAAATTCCGCCAAGATGTCTCTGTTCCGGCTGATGTTGTCTGGTATGCTTTCGAAAGAGGATTTGTATCGATAGTTTGGGTGCGAGTTTTCCGTCTCGTGCTGAAAGCGTCCCATTGAAAAGTCTGGGTTGTGGGAGACATTTTCTCTGATGCACGCGAGACACGATTGGTTGGATTGAGGAGGAAGCTTGGACCAATCATGTTTGCATGGTCTGGGGTTGGGAGGAAAGTATGGTAGTCTACTTTGTAGAAAGATAATTAGCAAAGCACGTAAGGTTAATTGGCAAGATTAGTACCTTTTTGTGCCGTAAGTGGCGCCCGTTGAAGACTGAGTTGCAGCCATTGCTAAAGATGCGAGGTGCAGAGGTGGGGAAGTGAATACTTGGTAATTGATGGACAGGGGTGCGAGAATAGGCCAATTCGCAATCTGGATTTTTTGAGAGTGATATCAAGAGCGAAGACTTGCTGGTCCTTATATAGATCGATGTGGGCAGTCTCAATTCCACCCGATGGGACATTCATCTCACCGTCTCGAGGGCACATGTCCTCGGTGGCACAAAAAGAATGTGCGGCCATGAGGGCGTGAGGGCGAGCCATCCTAATCGCAAGTGCGATGCCCTCAACGGTGGCAGACCCTTGCTTGAGAGTGCCAGCGCGGCCACCAAGTCAAGGAAGTTGGCGCACTTGCGTTGTAGCGCGGTCATTTAACCACTGGGTTAACACCAGACATTCCCTGGCGTAGATCCGTGGCATAGAGGGCGATGGGCGATGGGCGATGGGCGATGCGAGGAGGGGGCGGCGAGGGAGCAGCTGCAAGACGATAAGACCCTTATCGCAGACCCCGCTGTTCTCCGGATTGCCGCAACAAATAAAATGGTTCCAAAAAAGCAGTTTCAAGACTTGAAACCTGGGAAAAGGGCGACAAGGAGCTCGAGTCAAAAATGTGCTGTCAGTGGGAAAACCCGCCCCCGAACAGATCCCTATGCGGCAACTCCATCAGCCAAAATTTTGGAAGATGGTTGCTTTGCTGAGTTGGCACTTCGCTGAATCAGGTGCGAACCCTGAAACACCGCCCTCAGCCGCTGACGAAATCAAGATCTTGTCATTCTCTTCGCATTCCACCCTTCAAACAGTTCCACGAGCTATTGTTTCAAGATGTATCTAGCCACTTTTGAAGGTCCTCGCCGCCTGACTCATCTAATCATTGATGGGCGGGCGGGCGAGCCCCGGAGGGCGGTTGCGGAGGAGATCTGATTTCGGTGGTGACATATGGGGGGAAGCATGGGAAAGGGCGAAGGGTTCGCTGCACCTTCCACACGAGTTTCAGACGCCATCAGCTGTACAGACATACAGGACGCCGACAATCCATCTGATGGTGGATGTAGGATGGGATTTACCCAAAGATCGTGGCGGGCCTAAAATGCCCCTGCCAAAAATGCCCTTTTTGGAACCTGCCTGGATGGCCGCTCGCATCGAAGGTTTTCCAATCGCCCTCCTGTCCCTTCGAACCCAACTCGGATCTGGCCGATGCTTCGTCACAGAAGCATTGCATGGGTAGCTGCAGCTACGCTCATTGTTCATGAGAAAGACCCCGCATGATCGAGCAAGAATTACAGCCCGTTCCATTCATCGATCCCTGGATCGTGATAAGTTGCTTGCAGGACTTGCAGATACGTGAAACGAAAAGGAATCTGATTCTGCCTTGAAAAAAACCTGGGCAACGAGGACGGAAGTAACGGGAGAATGAGAACACGTTGCTTTTCCGGGACCTGTTCGACCTTTTTGCTGCGGCCTGGCTGCCTGCTCGCACGACCAGTGCCGATCTTTCGCTGCAGCAATCACGGCGTCATCGCCCTGGTCCATGCTGGTGATGAAAAGAACAAATACCGTTCGTGGCCTTGCAGATGCAAGAGGTCGCAGTAACGAGGTAATGTTCGGCGACCTAAGGCGCTTCGACCTTTTAGATTTGGACGCCCTAATGCTGCTGCCCACAGACTCAGGCGAGTTGACATGTCTTCGGCACCAGGCTCGACTGCCCTGTAATTGCGCACAGAGATGACCGGGTCATCGTCAACGTAGTTCAGGTCGCCCTGCAGCGTCCCGAGCACATCCTAGCAGCCCTACGCCTGGGTCGCGGCAGGCCCCAAAAGCCTCTGGGCAAGGCGGCCGGGAACTGTCCGTGGCTGAAAATTACTTCGTAGTGAGATTGGTTACGCCAGAGGCTCTCGCTGGGGCTCGTTGATGTGATGCGCTTCAGCGGCGAGGGCATGCACGTGGAGCCAACAAGAGCTGAAGAGCCCGGCCGAACTCAGCAAGAAACGAGTTCGACTCTGGTGTACCCGGAAAAGTACGGAAGCACGCCAGGCTTCGCACGTCGATCCCATCACAATGCTTCCAGACGATTCACCTCAAGACCAGAGTCGGGCGGGTACGAGATGCGTGCGCTCCCTATGAGAAAGATCTTCGTCGAATCTTGCCTTGTCACGGGTCATATTTCCCACATTATAGCTGCGCGTTATCCCGTCTTCGCCGATGTTATTTCAACGTAAATGGAATGCCGTCCGAACGTGAGCATGCCTCGGAGCCGTTGAACGGCGCTTCTTTTGAACAGGGTGCTGGTTGCGCAACGTAGCATTGCATTGGTGGCGGCGCCCAAAGGAAAAGAAGAGAGGCGATAACCGCTTGTAGAATCAGTGAGCCCTGTCGGGGAGATTCTCAATGGATGTGAATTCGACCGTTTTGATGATGAGAAGAAGTGATGTTGAAGTCTGGAGGTTCTTCGACGAAACAAAGTTAGTGGGGCAGTTCCACTAAGTTAGCTAGTTATGGAAGGAAGTCTCCACCAAATCATCACCGGTATAAAATCGGGTAGTTCGTGAGCTTTCTGGAAATCAATAAGTAATTATTCTGCTTGTTTGTGAGGATTATGTGCCATTTCTGTCCTTTGCGGAAAATACCTATGTATGGGACATCTACTTGTTGTCATGTGACCTTAAAACCAGCCCCGGAGGTTGGGCCGCTCCGAGTTCTGAATGTCCAAGGTTGGGACATAGATTCGACTATTTTGGGACAAGAATTTAGTGTGATGGCTAATGTTAGACAGGAAAGTATAGAAGACAAAAAACTTTAGACCTGGATGGTCATAACGCGTCCGTTTCTTGAACCTGTCTTTACCTGGGTTGTAAAATTATTTTGCTGGAGTATTCCTTCCGAATCTCATCCATAGCCCCTCATCAGCAAATTTTGTATGTAAGCAATCAAAGTGGAAACGAATTCGAAGGCTCGCCCGATGTCGGACATAAATTTCATGTTCAACCACGTTTTTTGAGAGGTGGACAGAGGAAAGTATAAGCATCGACTTTGAGTTGACTTTTTGTAGAAGACCTCTTTTTCCCTAGCTTAGCAAATATTAGCTAAGTCTTGTTGAAGTACGCTTTGTATAAAGCGTCAACCGTGAAATAGTCTTTTAGGCATGGCGCTTTGACTGGAGTTGCGAAAGCAACCTTTTCCCGTGTACAGTACACGTCTAGGTTTTCCCAAGAAGGTTCGTATGTTGTGTCTCGACTCAAGGCCCACCTCCGTCCTCTTGAGCCAAATTATTACTTAACCATTGAACAGTTGTTGCCAGGAATTGACCACAGGCTCGAAGTGGGGTTGTGGGTTTCAACGAGTTTGCAGAATCGTCCAGTAGGCAGAGGGGCTCATCAACGCAGATAAGAGCGCATTTCCATATCTCTTCTAGGGGGCGCTGCGAGAAGATCCAGATTCAGACCCAGAGGATGTCACCCGCGTAGACTCCAAGCCTGCCCAGAGGTTTACGGTTGCGAGCGTCTCCACGAGCTGATAGTCGATCTCTTGGGTCTGGTATATCGAAACTGCATTTGATTAATCCTCATGCATGTTGCGACTGCTATTTGCATATTCATCCGGGATATGAATCAGCATTCCAGATATCAAGTCTGCAATAGCAGGCTCTTCTAGCGTCTCGGCTAACAATTTCATCTCGATCGAACTCGCCAACGGACTTGGAACGATCTGAACCGTTTTCTTGTAGAACGATATCTGTGCATCTTTTGAAGAGATCGGATGTACTTGGGAGGCTCAGATTGAGACATCTAGGTTGGTCTTATCATCTGACTGTCATGGACAGCATTCTGCTTCTGTGATTTTTCGAGCCGTGAGCGGCGAAGAAGGACCAGAACAAGTGCGTGGAAACAGCGAAGCTTAAATCGTGCGAAAGAATTTCGTATGATGTACGGCGGACTGAAGGTAGTCAAGATTTCTACTCCACATCTGCTCTCTGCTGGTACATATTTTCACGTCGTGACATTTTCGACATCGCAGTCGGAAGGAAATGCAGGTCGAACTTGCCGAACTTTGCTCAGCCAAGTTGTCGGATACGAAGACAGACATTGCATCATATGCTCCATTCGAAGCACAGTGTTCACTCTCCCAATTCTGGACACTTCTGAAAGGAAATAATTTCTGGGTATAGTCTGTGGACTGGCTGCCAGCCTGAGTAGAGTCTTCGTCTTCGAGAAATGCAGGAATCTTGTGAATGCAGTTCCGAGATCAAACGCAAGATTAAAGTAATGGCGAGATCAAGCGCTTTTCGAGGAGTTCTAGACTCTTGAGCATTTCCTCTTCCTCGAAAATAGTAACCTTACTGTATGCGAAACTCAGCGCTGTTTTGGTTTTCGATATTTCCGCGTGTGAATTAGCCACTATTTCAAATAGTGGTTTATGAGTCCCGGTATGGCGAATGCAGAACTCGTACAGGCAGGCTGTAGTGATGTCTCCCGTCCAGGGTGGCTTCTTCATTGTTGTCTCCACGACCCGACAAAATCTTGGTCGATTCCAGAAACCCCAAGACGAATTGCATTGTCGAAAGATGTTCCCTCTCTCTAAAAAGTTACCTCTTGGTTTGCTCCTGCGTTTCAGCAGACACTCTCCTATCCTTCTCGTCGTCGTTCAGTCGGTGGAGGGATGCTTATTGTCGATGGCATATATCTCAATTTTGCTATCCCCATCCTATGCTTCGAGCTAACACCCTTTCCCTAGCAAAATCCCAATGATATCCGTCGATGCTCCTTGAATGCAAAATGAAGCGCCGTTGTTCAGACTTGTCGAGAGCTTCAGCATTGGTCCTATTCCAAAAGTTGGTTGATTTCTGCAATATTGCCTTTGTGCAGAGCAAAAATTATTGGTGCTGGAGCTTCTTGCTCGAGATGTCGCAGGAAGCACTGTTATCTTGTCAAGAGCACACATGACTTCGAGAGCTCGAAGATAGATCGATGAATAGGGCTTCTGAGTGCGACTTCTGCCCTTTTCATGAAATTTGTATGCCGCTCCAGAGTTGTCTCGATTTGATTGGAGAATTGTCTCGTCGTGAATCCCGCGATTACCATTCTATCTCATCCAGACTCGATCGAATGTTGCTCCGACTTGGGGTATCTCGTACTCCAACTTTTGCCAGATGTCTCCTTCTAAATGCTGTTGTTTCTATCCTTACTGAAGCCGTTGTATAAACCGCCATTCTCGTCGGGTCGTGGACTAAAAGCTTCCCCATCTCGATCGACCATTCTCAGATTCTCGGCTGTCAATGCTCCAGGAGAGAATGGCCCGTGAACTTGACCAAGAATTGGCCTATTTGACAGTACCGAGCTTGTTGTTGATTCGAAGTGGAATGACTTGGAGGTGGGAGATGCTGAAACGAGCCTAGTTCGAATGTTCTGCCTCGACTCTGTACTTCAAATTTTCTCTCGTCTTGCAGATTAGCTGGACCTTCGACCAGCGACCTAGGATGCCAAAGTCAGACTAGAATCTTATTCTTGCAATTCTGGGCGGTGGGGCGATAGAGCTGATCAAGGCACACCACACGCTGATCCATCTGGTCTCAATCCTAGAGAAAATACACCTTGTCCCCAAGTTCCTTGTTGTCGAGTCATCTAACCGACCCTCGAGATCGTCTCTCAGTCCATCGAACGTCGAATTAATGATAGTCCCACAAGCTTCTAATGAATCGCGAATGCTTCCCTCTCTCAAACTCAACCTAGGCCCATCACGAGCGAGCCATTTCAGATGCTGCTCGCTGTACTTTGCACTGCTTCGGTATAAATTTGGAGTGCATTTGAATGTACCCGAATGTCTCTGCAACGCATGGATGCTAGTTGTGAATCTCATTACGTTGAAG
Organism: Phialocephala sp. D728; assembly: GCA_003988865.1. NCBI lineage: Eukaryota > Fungi > Ascomycota > Leotiomycetes > Helotiales > Mollisiaceae > Phialocephala > Phialocephala sp. D728. The sequence continues at coordinate 14,264 of QYAJ01000102.1, forward strand.
GCTTCCGCTCCCCAAGTTCCCCTGAGGCAGGCAATGCGTGCGGGCTCCGTGACGATCGTAAAAGAAAATGAAAGTTAAAAATGCAAATGAACAAAAAGGATATATAAGCCAAGCTTCAACCTGTTCATTTGTCATACTAAATATCATTTGAAGGAGGTTGGGAATGCACGACAGCCTTGAAATTATGATCGGGCGCCAGGCGCCCGACGCTTTCGACACACAAGGAAACCAACTTGCTTAGGCTCACTCGAGCATGCATCTATTGGCCTTTGATCCGAAAGTAAAGTTGAGACTAGGGTGTAAGCGTGCGATAAGGGAACGCAGCTCTCATAGGATCGATCAAACAGGATAACAATTTCTCAGAATGGTAGAGCGCGTCACCAGTATTAAACAAAGTCTATGACGAGGTTGCCAGCTCGATTGCGTCTGAGGGCATGATGCTCCTCTTTTCTTTCAATGCCTTTTGATCTTCTAGCTTTAAAATACTAGGTATGATGGCACTGGCCTGCAAATGTGCTTGTGAAAAGAAAATGAGAGGGAGGCTCTGTAATAAATATCCGCATTTCACACGAAAATGGTCTGGGCTACCTCGCTTCGGTCTTTCAAAAGCGAAGCGAAATCGAATCATATGCCTGCATCCCTCAACTGAAGTGGGTCTCACAAACCCATCAATAGCAAAGTATAGAAATTTTAATAGAAATTTTAAAAACAAAAAGAAGTCATGCCCTCGGACGGAATCGAACCGGCAACCTCGTCATGTACTTTGTACAATACTAGTGACGCGCTCTACCATTCTGAGAAATTGTTAGTTATGAACCGCTAGTGACGAGATTTTGGGTGAGCTTACGAGCTACGAGGGCTGTTATTTTTTGATTGGATGCTGTCGAAATACTTAATTAAAAGTATATTGCTGATTGCATACCGCCACGATAAAGGTCGGAAGGCCATAGAAGCGGGGTCTCTAGGTCCAATGAAATTGACGAGGGACATCATCACGTGCACACACTTGCTGGGCAGCATTGAGTGGGACCTGGGATATGGATTGCAATTAGGGAGATATTGAAGTGCATTCTTCGGAGCATCTGACTTAAATTTCACTTTCAATCTTTGATAATTTTCCTTATGGGGACGGACTTTCCTGCTTCATGACAGCACGTTGATGATATAACTATCATATTTTATTTTTCAAGAATGCTGCGCTACTGGGATCCTCATGCTATGACGGCATCTCCAGGCTTCTACGAAAAGCTTGTGACCCTTGGCTCCCCATGCGCGAGCCATTGTCAGGCATTGAATCCAGTAACTTCACGCAAATCAGCTTTCGTTTATTCATCAACCGCTCTGAATTTTTGTCTGGAAGGGATTCCATATTCCAAATCTCTAAGTTGTTTAATTTCATCAAGAAGTCTGTCTCGTCAAAGCAATGTAACAATCCAAACGACCTCAAAGAATCTGCATATCCACGACCTTCACCTGCACCTGCTTGCCCGAGAATTCACACCCCATAGAGCAATTCCCTGTTTGGTCGATTCCACCGCTCATGATCGGCGTCAAAGCCTTCCCATCCTTCCAGGCCGTATCCTCCAAGCTCAACACAACCAGCATCCCAGCAGCCTCCTCAGGATCCGTCAAATATTGATCCGATACATTGCTCCCTCTGACACTCGTCGCCATCATCAACGGAAATGTATGCTTGACACTCATCGCGAAGTTAGAAATCGGGTCCCCTCCAGCTGGCAAGGTCCTCAAGAACTGAAACGATGGAGCAGCGCAATTTGTCCAGGTATTGATCGAGGTATCTTTGCCAGTGCAAGCCCACGTTGTGTCGCAGTGAGTTTGCCATTCATATTCAGGAGCGCGACCAAGTGTCAAAGGTCCAAGGACGGAGACATTGGGATCGTAGATGTAGAATGTCCACGCTTCAGTGCAGGGAATAACACCACTTTGAGGACCGTCGCTACGTGTCTCGGACCAGATGATCGGGAGAGGTGAAGGTGTGAACCAAGATGCCGTGCTTATGAGCGTCAACGGTGGGTTGGAAAGCTCACACTGAGTCCCAGCTATTTGGGTCGTGCCAAAGCAGTAGATGCCTAAAGTTCTGGAAAGGGTTATGTTTGCTCGCGTGACGCCGATTGATGTTGTCTTGGAATTTCTGTATGTGTCAGTGAAGCACTTATTGGGCGTACAGGTTTTGACGTAGAGGAAGTTTGTAAATTGTGCCGTGCTGACTTGATTGAACTTACGAGACAATAGGTTCCAATTCTACTACCTCGAGAGTGAAGTTGCTCGCATCATTGAATACTGCAATACGGAATCTAAGCATAGGATCGTCGCATTTATTCCACTGCTTCGGAATCTGAGGAGTGGGCCAATGAACCCAGTTCGCAGAGCAATTTGTCGTGGCTGATCCACTTCGTGCTAAGGAGAAGGTCATCGAGCTGTTGAACTGGATGTCTCCAAAGTCCAACATCTCATGGGAGAAGAGATATGTGACTTGCCATTGCGCATTTACGCCTAGAATGGAAGAAGCAATCAAGAGGAAAGCTGAAATGAAAACCGTAGTCGCTGGGAAATGCATGATGAATGCGGAAGTGATTGCGTTTGGCAAATCGTTATCTCAATCTACGTTGTTGAAAAGTTGATCTCGGTGAAGGTGTTGTAGAAAATATCAAGTACTGGTACTCTAGGCAAAGCACCGAGGCAAAGGACTTTAGTTATTTGGAGTTTGGAGAGATCTCGATAGGTGAACATAAACGCCGCGCGTGTGTATATGATATAGATTGCTTCGAGGTTGCTTTGGGACTCACTGAGTCAGCTGATTTGCGAATCAAAATGAGAATGAGGCCACGAATGAGCACGTACTGTAGTGAATATTTGTCAAATCGATGGAAAATCCGTGTAGACAGATCTCATTGGTGTGGACTTAGAAAATTTACGAAAGAGCATGTAGGGCGCAGCCCGAAGTTTCGATTCAGAATCGCTCAAGTCCGAATCCCGACAATCAAACAGGGAAACCTGGTATGCTTTATACATCAGATATATTGCAAACGCGTCAAAGGGTGATTTCGTGGTATTATTTAATATAAACGCTTCCGAATTTGGATTTCAGCCTGAATGAAGTCGTGTAGTGACAGCCTCGGTCATCTCTCGATTGAAACTTGCGACCAGCATTTCCGTTTCTTGAGTTACGCGAGCCGCATAGATCGGTTCAGTGGCATAATAGTGCAGAGATTTAAGCTTAATTTCTCCCTCGTATGGACGTTTCCATTGAGAGTCAGGCAAGCTTAACCCCTCACTTCACGGAAGTACCCTTGCATGCTAATGTGAGATCTCGATACACTACTGAGATCACCATATTGTTTGATTCAATGGTAACGGCCATCGTGGGAATGATCGAAGCAAGCCACACTGTGCAGTCTGTACTATACGAAAAATGCTAGCTCACGTGCTGCGTTTGGCATTACACTAACTTCATCACTTGCTTCTGAATATTTCCTGAGCACCTGATTCATAGTGATTTTGGCTTGAAACTTGGGCTCAACAATTGTCGAGGAAATGGTTATGATGGACGGATAAGGACGAGGGTGAAGGGGAGAGGACTTTTGCAAATCGAGTGAGGTTCGGTGCTTGAAAAGCTTGTAGAGCGACGTCTCGTGCATAGTGGAAGACGGAACCATATTGCACGATTAATACAATGGAATTGTGACGCATGAAGATTAAGAAGGACCCATGAGACGAGAAGAACTGAGATCACGATAAGGTAGCAGAGTTATCAACGCGTGCAAGCTCGGATGCATTGAGCTCATTGAGACGTGGAAAGGAACTTATAAACGGATTTCTCATCTGAATTCAAAATAAAGATTGAGAATCTTGATATTTACCCAAGCTCGTAGGATCTTGTCTCCAATTTGATGCTATGTTACTCCCAATGAGATGTAAACAAATCTAGGGCGGTACTTCTCCTCTGATAAGCGAGGTTTGGCCGAGGCGAGAAGTATTGACTATACATATTAAAATTAGCAAAACCTTGTTACCTTCGGGTATACACTATATCAAGTGAGTACTCGCACTCATTTGAATTATCTAACTAAGAAGTTCTCAGACAACAGATGAGAGAGTCGACAAGGCTGTAAAACACGTGCTCTTCGAAGTAGCAAGTCCTATCCTCAGTGATTGGCGGCTCTTCTCGGCGCGGAACCCACCTTAAACTACGTACACGAAAACTTATTTAATTACGTATTGCGGCCTAGCGGTTTAAAAGCATCGTGGCAGCCACAAGAGTTTTGCAGTTTTTATTTTTGAAACTTTTTTTTGACCTTGAACATCTCGTTTATTAATAGCGATAGACTTTTGCCAATTTTTCGCCGACTTGTGATTCGATGATTTGCTATCAAGCGAGTCTAAGTAAAGGGGACCACTTGCTCTTTCTTCTGATAGCTAAGGTAGACGAGGGGTAGTGTTCATGCTTTTGCTCCCTTCCTGGAAGATATGCAGCAGCACTCGTAGTCCATCACCCCCTAAATGACTCATCCCTCTATCGAGAGACCGAAGTCATCAACTTGGGCATAACAGCAGCTATAACCGGATGGAATCGAACGTGGAACATTGTCAAAACATCCCTCAGTCTCGCCTTAACCATCCCATCGTCCAACACTTAGATTCTATGTCCCAAGTGAAGGTACTATGAACAGGATCCAAACTTTTACCCAAGATTATGATTCATCCGAAGAGGATGATCTGAAATCATGTACGAGGTCTTGCCCATCATCCAAGCTCATGATTTGAGACGCAAAGGAGCAGGCAAGTAAGGATCCGGAATAGCAAAATGGATCACCAAAACATCAATTAGGCATCTATTTCCAAATGCAGTAGACCATGGGCTCTATTCATGACTTCAGGCGACTTCTTTCTGATGCTCATCATAGAATCTCGAAGGCATCAACTAGCTAAGTCCAGAGCAGCAGGTCGAAGTAACACCTCATCAATAGTACAAGACCTCAAGCAAACACAACATAAGTTCACAAACAACACAACGCAACGCAACTCAATTCCGCACAAGCAAAAGTAGAAAAGCTCTATCCCCTTTTCCAAGCTCAAGAACCAAAGTCCCCTGACCCGAACGTCGTCCCAGCCCCAGCCCCAGCCTCAGCCCCAGCCCCACACCATTCACCGCCTCCCAATCAAACCAAAAATTCTGCCACCCTCTCCTCTATCTCCACCTCCACCATCTCCCCATCCATTTCCCAACCAGAACCCCCCCCCAACCCTTACAAGCATGCCCTCAGACGACTACGCCCCCGTAGTCCGCGGCGCCCTGAAACTCAAAGGCGCAACCCCCACCGGGGTAACGAAGAAGAAGAAAAAGAAATCCAAGACTACGCCTGCGGACGCCGAGACCTCAGACGCGAAGAAGAGTGCGCTGCAGAAGGCGCTTGAGGAGGAAGATGCTTCTGCTTCTGCTTCTAAGGACATGGTTCGGAGCAAGAAGGGGAAGGGAGGCGATAGAGGAGAAGGAGAAGAAGAAGAGGTGGGAGGGGATGGGGATGGAGATGGAGAAGGGGGGGCTATGCGGGAACTAGAGGAGAGAGGCGGAGATGGGAAGACGGCGAGTGAGAGGGCGAGGGAGGAGATGAGGAGGAAGAGGGTACGTTTTCTTTATTTCTTTTGCATATCTCTTCCGCTGTTGCGAATTGGGGGATATGCTAATGCGGTGATGCTATGATAGTTGCACGAACGACTACAGAAAGAAGGAGTGAAGACACATAAGGAGCGGGTGGAGGAATTGAATAAGTATCTCAGTAATCTGAGTGAGCATCATGATATGTATGTTCTCTCCTTTCTCCCTATTTTGCCACGAGTTTAGTCGCGTGGAGTGGTTTGAGGAATTGGAGACGGTGGCTAACGTTTGTATTTCGTAGGCCAAGAATCGGGCCCGGATAACAAGACTGGGAATATCCGGAGGTGGCTTGGGAATGGCGGGACTGGGAAGGAAGTCAGGAAAGAAAGGAATCTGTGCTCGTGGTTTTATTGGTTGCTGGCGAATTGCGGCTGCTGCTGTCTGTCCATGAAGCTCCAACAAGTCAGGGAGATTCAATACGTGCATGAGGAAGTGAGGTAACACTACCGACCAGCAAACGTATAAGTCATGACAAAGTTCCGCGTTTAATATCAATTGCACCATGTGCACGTATCTATGACTATTATTACAAGCAACCGACTACGACCCTTGGTATCGCAACGCCCGATCACGCCAAAAACACCTTGAATGCATTCAAGAAACTCCCATCGTCATAGTATTCCCAGACTCGCGGTCCCGGATGCCCTCAATATGCCACAGTCATAGTGTCCTCGTCACTGTTGACACCGGGTGAATACATGCCAGGGAAGGATGAACCAGCACTACTTGCTTCCAGATCAGGCTCCTCCACGTAGACGGTCTTTCCCCATTTCGCCATTAGCGCTGGATTGGCTTTCCCCTTCTCGTTGACATGCTTCTCAAGCTTGTCGATGGTGGCCTTGATAGAAGGAGCAGCACCAACGCCAAATTCCTTACAAGCGGCTCTCGCCTCCTTTTGTGTATTAAGCCCAGTGTAGACCCACTTCTGTTCGAAGGTGTCACCACTGACGCCGCTCTCGGATTTCTGCTTCTTGGGATGGTGTGCAATATTCAATTCTGACTCGCCGGCTTTACGCTTGCCTTTAAGTCCGCTCAATTTGCTCAGAAGTCCCTTCCTCTTTTTGTCCTCGACAGTTTCTGTGTCAGGATAAAGGAGCTCAAGTTTCAACAATCCTGCAAGTTTATTGATGAGGTTGACCGGTGGAACATTTGTGGACGCCCCAGGCTTATATCTTCCTTTCTTTGGCCCAAAGGGAAATGGGAGATCTGGCGAGAAGTCCAAGAGATGAGGATTATCAGTAACCCATTTATTGACCGTAGCCAAGGCTTTCTTGCCGTTGTAGTTCCAGTATGTCTGTGAGATATCTTTCCAGATGTGCTCCTTCGTGTTGGCGTTCTCGAACTTATTCTCGATCCAGGCAATCATTGCATGTCTGAGAGTCTTCGCCTGCACAACCTTCAAGTTCTCCTTGACTTGGTTGCTTTCTCCTTCATTCTCGTGACCAGGCTCATTGTGCCAAGGGAAAGGGGCGCCCAGGATCATGGCTTGGACGCTAACAAGGACAGCCAGAAGGGTGCTCTTGTTCGGCTGCCACATTTCTTGTGGCATTCCAGACCAGGTATTGAGAATGGATAGACATACTATAAATATCAGCTTTTCCGCTCGTGACATTCTGCTTGAAAACCTTACCACCACCGCCAACGTGTAGGTTGGGATTGAAGGAATATGTATCACCGTCATTGCCATCGAGCACGAAAGACATCTTCGGAGGCATCAGAGGGTATTCAGCCGGGAGGAAGATGTCGAATCTGAACATAATTAGCAGGATTCCAGGTCGAGTCTCGATCCTACTTACATGAACAATCCTCCAGCATACGGAGATCCTTCCGAGCCAACAATCATCACCTTCATGACATCCGACCGGGACTCGGCAATCTTAAGGAAGATCCCTGGGGGTAAAGAAGTCGTAAGTGTTGCAACCTCTTTGCTGATAGTATTAAGTCTATTCTTTGCGACCGACGTCTTGAAGTTGCTCATTTCTGTGGAATATCGATGTGCGATGAGCACTTCGTCCGTGAACGTGACTCTGTTCTCTTCTTGATATTGCGCCCAAGCAGACTCACCAACTACATTGGAATTTATATCCGGGTTCGTAACGACTGGCGGTCGAGCGTGGGCTTCTGCATCCGTCTTCTTCTTTAGATATTCGTGGAGATCAAGAATGCTCTCGCAAAGCTTCATCGTTTCCTTCTTCAGTGGACTGACAGGAGTCTCGGTACAGCCACCACCTAGGGTCTTCTTTGCGGCAAGTTTCAGAAAGATCTTGACTTGTAGATAAATGTTCCTGCTGCTCGAAAACACCGAAGCGGATCGAGATGTTGACGAGATCACTGGGACAGACATATCTTGAATTATTGGATTTCCAAGTTTCCGGAGGCCCGGACTTCGAGTCTTTTCTGGACGCTCCTCGAATAATAAACCGGCCAGACCAGGAATATCCGCAATAGCCTTCACGAATGCGATAACCTCCACGTACAGCTCAGCGCGCTCTGTCACATCGGCGATGGAGTCGTTGCGGATTAAATCTGTGATACGATCGAGGAGCATGCCGAGACGGAATAGGTTGAATTCGACAAATGTAGGTGACGAGACATCCGGTAAGCAAGGACTGAGCAATCTGAGCGTCTCAATCATTAAAGTATCCTTTTCTTTGTTTTCATCCTCGTCTGGTTGAACGAAAGGCCGAGGCATCATCTAACCAAAGTCAGCATTTCCAAATCACAAACAACCCAACTCAACTTGACATCAAAGGCTGTTTTGAAAGGTTCAAAAGCTTGCTCACCACACTGTACTGATATTGAGCCATGGCAAAGTCTGGGGGAAAATCTATATCATCAATCTCATCGACTAGTACACCATCCCATGTTCCATACGAATGAGCATCGTAACCTGAAGCATATCCAATACCGGAACTCGAAGAGCTCTTGCCGCCTTTGGCCGGTGCCTTCTTTGACTTCGGTTTCGGTTTCGGTTTGGGATCCTTCTCCGGTTGCAGCTGACTGTCATCGAACCGGCACAGGAGGAAGTAAATAGTGAACAGTCGACCTTGATCACAGCAATGATTGATCACACCAAGAGAAGTGAACAAATTATTCATGCTCACGGTTGGGAGAGAGTTGCAACCAACGCAGGTTGTCAAGTTGCAAGGACAGGTGAACGCAGACAAGTGACTCGTTGGCGGGATTGTTCGAGCGCCGGCGCGCCACGTCTCGACATGTTCAAGATCATCGTCGATGCGAAGGACTCTGTTGCAGAGAGGATTGTGGCAGCGTGTATTGAATTGTCTGCAAAGGGCGCGTAGATCGTGCACGCTTTGAAGGGCGGCGCCGTCTTGCTCGACATTGGTCACGCTGGCAATGTATCCGGAGGTCGATTTGCTGTTTGAACTCCCCATGGCTGCACCTGAGGAAGTTCCTGAAGTCGACATTGGATGTGGATCTTCGTTTTGATGCTGTGGTTGTTGTGGGGGTAATCTAAAGGATCTTAGTAAGAGATCGGAAAGTACAGGAAACATCGCGATAGACTCGCAATAAATAGAGAAAGCGACTGGAAGGCGCTAGCGAACGCGATGTGAAGTTGCACATTCACTTTCGATCTCGGCCAAGTTGAGATGAACTACTGAGCTCAATCTCGAAGATAAAATCATGAACATTCGTTTTCTGAAATTGGAAGTCTAATGTGAGATGTTCTTTCCGTCTTCAGCAACCTTTCAAACTCACGACTAGCGAAGTTTCGAGGCTAGTACCTTCGAGAATCAAGTAATCAGTATTGGCATCAGACTCCATATCTTTTGGATATCTTGCCTGCCTCTCAAATTCTCATTTTTCAATCACTTTTGTGCTTTGCATGATCGCCAAGCAAGGTGTGTTTTTTATTCTCAAAGGCAGAAAAGTTCTTTAATCAGATGCTGCAGGTACGGAAGGAAACTCGATGGATTACCTGGGGGCTTGCTTCGTGCAAGGTGTTAAGAGACACCTCCCTAATCCTTCTCCGAATCCTTGATGTTGGACGTACGCCAAGCGAACTTCGGGGTCTCGCGACCCAGCAACCCTCCTCGATCAGCGTCGTGATGGTGGGTGAAAGACTGAATAGGCTTTGACGAAGACGCACGATCATTCCAGTCGAGGCAAGAAGCAAGTCTCTCTGTGATGCTTCAAGCTGCCGTTTGTTCCCAACCTTGTCAGCTCCTCACGACCCTATCCTCACTCCCGACACAACCACACCTTCAGAGACGCTATTAGCAGTGTCGTGCGATTGTTTTATTATGCAAACGAAGGCGCTCCAAGATATGAAGTCCGGCTGTCAACTCTGGAAAGACATGATGTATTCAGAGTCGAGCTGAATGCACCACGAAGATTAGGCTACCAGAGCCTCGAGTTGGCCTGTGCTTGTCTCTGACCGGATGTTCCGTAGTCGAGAATGGTGATCACAGGAGGTCGAATCTCTCATCTCATCTTCTTTAATACAAGGGGTGGATCTCTGCTTTGGGTGTAGCAGTATTGCTCTTGCAGCCGAGTGTGCTTGAAATGAGCTGGTTGCACGAGCGGTTAAGAGTGTTTGCCATGTTTGACAGCCTCATCACGTGTGGAACATGTAAAGTTTCAAGAACATAGGTCCTACTTAATGAAAGGTCGGGGGTGTTAAGCTGATTGAGTATATGGTAATTCATTACTTTGTATAGGTTGAATAACAGTCGACATAGTCACGTGTTTATCACTCGTCACGACATCTTTATGAACATTGTCGTATCGTGTGCTACGAAGTATCAAGAGCCATAGATTCCACCTCTCCCTCCACCCTTCCTTTCATACAACTTTTAGGATAAAAACCTTAGAAGGTGAAAGACTTTATAAGTCACGTGTTGCAAGAGGCTCGCCGGCTTCTTATATTCTCATCTTCCTGTCAATTGTATCTATTCCGAGGCATCATCCGCATAGCCAGATCCTTTTGTGGTTCTTCTTGCCAACTCATATAACCCATTCCAAACGTGTCAGCTCTGAATTGGCATGTAAAATCCTATGTCGATATTTCTAGTAAGCTCTTCCTTCCCATGTCACCTCGATTACACCGGGGTTGATCTTCTACTCTATATCTCAATTCCCCGTCATTCCATCTGCCCGAGTCGTTTCGGTAACAGTGAGGACAGCGCTGTGAGTAACCAAACCTTCGTCCTCACAGAGGTTGGATTTGCATGATCCAAATCCGTAAAGCGAAATGATGAGCTGTTGGGCCGCAATTGCAAGCGTTGCGTCACACATCAAAACGCCCGTCTGCGGTGGCAAAATCTCTTTACTCATCTCTTGGAGTGCTCCTTTCCGGAGCAGGCTTCACCACGTGTCTTGACGACTCATGTGTTGGCGAAGATATCCGCCCCCAAAAAAAGTAGAGTCCAAAGCCTGGCCTAGAAGAAATCTTGAAACGGGAACGCTGCTTCCTGACTTTATCTAGGCTCGAATGGACCTTCAGTTGGATTTCTTCGTCCCCTAATTCGTCTTCATATTTTGATCGACTTGACTTCCGAGCATTTAAAATTGAATTCTGCAATGAACGTATATACACGAGACGGCCACTAGGGAGACTCTCAGAGAGAGAGAGAGCGCGCTAAATTGTTCGTGTGGACAAAGACTATCTGCAAAAAAGATCTGTCGTGCATAGGTGACGAATAAAAGTATACCGAGGATCGCTTGAACAAGAGATGAGAAAGCAGTATGTTACGCGCACAGTCCTCAACTCAACAATGCCCCAAGACAGTTGCCAAGCAGCCTAGCATCCGTAGAGCGCTCAAAGCATACACTTATGTACTGCACAACAATGTAGCTCAAACTAGAATAAGGGTCTTGTCATGTATTTATGATGGTGGCATGGCGAGAGCTTTTCGGATCCAGAACCCTTTGCGAAGTTGGCATCTTAAAAAGACGAAGCCGAGGATCAGAAAGCGTGGCTTGATGCTTATCATGTATCTCTACTGCAAGGTACTACCCAACGGAAGGATTTGTAAATTTGTTAGAGGAAGGATCATCATCGATAATCTAACCCCTAGATCTACGATAAGCTTTAAATAGTGCTTTAGATCTAAGGATGGCAAAACCCTCTCTCGTTGATTGATCATCGCAAGGAGTTTCGAGTGGGAGTGGAGAATAGAGGGTCCGACGATCACGGCATACGCGCCTAGTCTGGACAATATCGCGAGCAGCGAGTAGGAATGCCAGCTGCGAATACGACGCTCCAAGATGAAGATCAACAGAGGACTAGTGAAACAATTCCTCAATCGGACAAGTGACATCCCAGGTTGGGTCATGCGGAGGGAGATATCCGCTGCAGAAATGGAGTTTCCACGAATTGAAAATATGATATGCGGTTGCACGAGGCATTTTTAGATCCCGTTTCGATGTGTGGACGCCCCGCTGCCGCACGGACCGATGCGAGCATTCTGGAAACTACTGCGCGGCCACACCACGCGCTGAGATTTCTGAGCGCGGGGGGTTCTGAGAAATACTGTGCGGCCACTCGAGCCACTGCGTCATCGGCTGGACCCCTTCCCGAAGCGATTCGATTCGGAAAGCAGCGGTCACAAAGGGAAAGCAGCGGTCAGCGCTTGCTTTCGAGAATCCCACATGCCAATTCTGACCAGAGCACAGCAGATCTTCAACGCTCCCCTTGGATGAATCACTCTGTGTTCAGCAACTTTAGCTGCCTTCTTCTGCCTTCATCTGCCGGCCGTTCGTGTGAGAAGGCTCTCGAATCTGAAAATATCAGTACTCGGCGTTGCTTGTCCGCTCTGCCAGCAACCATTGCTTTTTCGACACCACAGACTGCATGCAGGTCATCTGGGTGTTTTCTGTCGTTCTAGACGGGCGGTCTCAACTCGGCGCGGTGTTATTGGGTGCGTTGGCCAGGTCGCGAGAGGGTCGACGATGCAGCTTTTGCTGGTGATGCTTCCAGATATCTCCAATCAGCCACAGTTCCACCCACCCTTCGCGGATGCAGAAGAAAGCACTCCATCGGGATTGGGGGACCCCTTCCCACTCCTGCTGGAGAGCGTGAGCAGCCTCAGGAGGGGGGGTGCTCGTCATGCCCTCGTCGATTTAAACTTTGGTCGCCACCAAGATAATTCCAGTCGTGATCTGAAATTGATAAGATCTGCCCGTGGTCCTGAGCTCGGCCGTTTCGGGGAGGGGAAAGTCGAGGTAGGGAGGAGGTACAAAGTAGGTACGGCTAGGTACGGGAAGGCCCTGGAGTTTCACGTCGATGGTGGCCACCAAGCAGGTTGGCATCCTCGAAAGAAGGCGAAAGAAGGCAGCGTGTGGGGCCGGGCCGCCGGCTGTTACTGGATTGGGGGGATGCGCCATTTTCTGTCCCAGTTATCCCCTCAGTGCTGCGCCGCGCCAAGTCGACCATGGAGCCATGATGCATCCTCGCATCTTGGATTTGTCCTCCCGAGTTCCCTCTCCCCCAGCTCCCATGCCAATCGCCCCGCTGGCGTCTTGTCACGCTCGTCACGCTGCTCTCTGCTGCTCTCTGATGCTCTCTGATGCTCTCTGACGCTCTGCGACGCTCTGCAGCCCCGGAAGCGCCAGTTCCTACTCGCTGCGTGCCGGTCGCCGCGGCCGGCGTCTGCTCCCAAATCCTGATATCCAGCAGCACTACCAGCACCAGCTGCAAGCGGCATGGCACGCCGCCACGATCTATTCGCGAATCCGCGGAGCCGTGACCTGGCGCGCAGGGATGCACGAGCGAGACGAGCACCAGAGCATCACGTCTGTCGTTGCTCGTCGCCAGCCCCCGGTCATCGCAGACTGCTACTCCCACCCGTGCCGGCCACAGCCAGTCACGGCCAGAGTGAAACCCATATCGACCCTGGTCCGTCGTCGGTGCTGCAGGCCCGCTGTTCGCGGCGAGATGATATGCTGAGGTGCGCAAACTAACGCACGCGAGGAGGGACAACGCATCGATGTCTCACGCAACCACCAGCTCCCTGCTCCCTTCCTGCTCCTCCGTCGTGCACCATAAGTGAGCGCTTCCCCCACTTCCTCTACCACCTCGATTCCCCTTCATCCCTTATCAATCTGAAGTCTCACGTCCCATATGCCTCAACTTCCACAATACTGCAGATCTACTGCCTCCGACATCATTGTTTGCAACCACCTCAGGCTGGAATAGACCGACCACCACAACAACCTCTTCGACTTTGCACTGCTGCCACTGGCTCAAGTAACTCACTCGACCATCATCCGACACCAAGCCCGCCCCAGAAGACTTTTGCCGTTTCTCTATTTCTTGCAAGGACCCATATATCCCAAATGAGTTGTGTCCAAACCCAATCCTGTGGGACCCTACAGCTGGATACCATGGCTGGATTCAATCCACAGAAGCATACCAACCGGACCAAGGCTGCCGCCAGGTATATTGTTATTTCCATACGCTTGCTTTTCTGCTTTTGTCTGCCAACCACACACCATCATGTTGTCCTAAAACTTTGTTTTCCTTATTCCAAACGCAACTTCAACAACCAACATCCTCCTGCTCCACGGCTTCCACTGGATGTGCATTGAACACAGGATTTTACCCAGGCTTTTCCGAGGTTTCTTTTGTCCATGCACCACCAAGGCTCTATCAGGTGACTTGTTCACTCTTGAAAGAAAAAAGTTCGAAAGGCCGTCGCCTTTGTAAGTATCGCCCTCTCGGAACATCCGGACAACCTGTTTATCTCCATTGGCCGTGTGGAATGTACACTTGCCGTACTAGGAATTGCCAAGGCTTTCATGGACCACACCTATGGACTGGTGATAGCGGGCAGCTGAATCACGTGCGACAATCCTGCTACTGGCAAGCCTGCCTCTGCATCCTGTTACGCTGGCATGAGTTCCCTGTTTCGACATCCTGGTACTGTGTGCCTACACGCAGTCGACACAAATCAATCCCAAGTCTTGTTGACTGCGATTTCAGCATACATTCATGCTGACATGCAGCCGCATGTTGATGCCCACAACACCTGGAGCTTTCCACCCTGGAGAACGTCGTGGACATGTCTACCATATGGCCCTTCACCTACCTTGCCGTGTATTGTACTCTCTTAGCAAAGGATCGTTTGAGGAAGAACCTTTCCATGGTCACCTGACCCAAGCGCAGACCGTTACCAGCCGGTGACAGGATGGTCTTGTCGGCATCTATTTATGCCATCGAGTACGTACACTTGCTCAGCGCCATATGGTGTCATGCATCCCTTCACTCTGTGACCGATCACAAACTAACCAGCGCGTCGTCTTGAATGCAGAACCATCTGCCATTGGATCTGACCTGATGAACTGTGGTTACCCTGGCTCTCCATCTATCTTCTGACTTGGCTATCTAAAGCGCCTTTGCACCTGTTCTCTTGGTACCTTCGTAACAACCACTCAAGGATATTAGACATCTGGAACACCACGACTTCCATGGAGTTCCCCTTTGGTCTGTAGTCACTGTATACCCCCATACACGTGTATAGCGGCTGACTCAAATGTCACTCTAGGTTATGTTGAATTGATGTTGTGTTTTGCTGTTGTTTCTTTCGCGTTCTGCTTTTAGTTTTGAGGTTTTTAAAAGTGGTTGCACAGCACACTGACCCATGATTGTATAGCGGCTTCAATCTTGCAAATGGACCCAGTTTTGTTCGTGGAATGCCAGGATTTTCTTTGTCTCAAACAGAACCTAGCCAGGGCAATCACAATGGGCCATTCTGGAATGGTGAAGGCCAACAGTACTTGCCCCTAGCTCCAATCTCTCCCCATGGAAATGTCCAGCATGGGTTTTCTGATTCTTTTTCATACCATGATTCCAAGGAGAACTTGACCGCTCAAAATGGTGGCCGAGGTTCAATTTCAGGCTCATCCCGAGGCACGTGGAACAATGAACTTTCTGCAACTCATTTAGAGTCGGTAGAAATGTCCCGCTTTCCATCTCAGGATTCAATCGGAGCCCACTCCCAGAGGACCACTAACTCATATGATCAAAACCGATCTACGAGGATGTACCCCGATGTCAATCAGATGACATTCAATCTGCCGTCTACTAGATCAGAGATAACAGGCAGGTCAAATAGCCCTGTGGATTCTGGTTTGTACACCCCAACACAACCTGCGGAACTCCAGGCTTTCAGCAACTACCCATATCCAGGAGAGGATATGTCTGGGGCCAACCCCATATTTCACCGGAACTCCAATGCTAGTGTTGCAACCCACCCCATGAGTGTGTCATTATCCACAGGACCTTACAGCATGTATGCCACTACTGGAGAAGAGGCCTTTGTATCTTTGACAGCAGAAGCAGATCTTCTCTCCGGCCAAGATCCAGACGGGAGAGAACCTATGACGTATAATCCCGGTATGATCATGGAGTCTCCTCTGTGGGACAATGCCGATTACCTGGATGAATCCCGAAAGCCCTCGCCAGTGATGTTCGAGGAAGCATGGCCACTGCCACCTGCACAGATGACAACATCAACAACAAACAGCCCTCTGGACTACTCACCAAGTCTTGAAGGCATTTCTCCTAGGTATGTTGAGGACTTTCCAGATTTGGTGGAACTGCCCCCTTACACAACGACTGGTGACAGGGTAATGAGGAAAACCCCCGGACCACGGCCCTCCACAGTTGCTCGTGATTTGGCAGCCGCCTCCCGACGTCAACGCCAACCTGGTACTTCCGATGCCTCTGATGAGTCTTTGAAGCTAGTTGGCCGTTCCAACATGGACATGGACAACACTGCCAGAGACCACCACCTTTACCACAATGTCACACCCCAAGCCGATGGACTCTACCACTGCCCATGGGAGAAGGACCCGAGCTCCAACTGTCAACACAAGCCCGAGAAGCTCAAGTGCAATTATGAGTACGATAAAGCAGTCCCCACCCTAATCTTTTGCAATGCTAATTACATTTTCTGCACTAGTAAATTCGTGGACTCCCATCTCAAGCCATACAAGTGCAAGGTGGCTACCTGTAAGGAACTCCAGTTCTCGTCCACAGCCTGCTTGCTCCGCCACGAGCGCGAAGCCCACGCCATGCATGGACACGGTGACAAGCCCTTCTTGTGCAGCTATGAAGGCTGCGAGCGAGGTGTTCAAGGAAATGGCTTCCCCCGCCACTGGAACCTCCGTGACCACATGAAGCGGGTACACAACGACCCCGGACACCCTAAGAGCAATGCCTCTGGCTCCCCACCCCCTTCTGCGCCGACCAAGGGCAAGAAGCGTAAGGCAGGTGACGTGGACTCTCCATTTGTTGAAAAGGCCCCAAAGAGAATTGCCACACCTCCAGTTGTGATGCGCCAGCCACAGGAGCCCAGCTTGCTTGAGCGTTACAATGAGAAGCATCGACTACTTCTGAACACGGTGAAGCAGCTTGCAGACCCCAAGCATGCTGATAACATGTCATTGCTCCGCAATGCAAATGAGTGCATCAAGGTAATGGTCCAGACTTCCCACCGGATCAATGCTGCTCCAGGCATGGGACGATCCTTCAGTCAGCAATCATCTGGCTGAATGATGCCTCCTCATACTACCCGCTAAGAACTTTGTAAGTCTTCCAGCTTTTCTGGCCGCGCATCCTCCATATTCCTGCCTGCCCTTCCCCTGCGCGTAAACTAATCACGTCGTCATCCCCAGAACCGACCCCGACATGGCCACTTCGAAAGATCCTAGACAGACATCCAAGGAAAGTCCCCAAGCGTTCCCAGTACGCGCACTTCCTTCCTGCAAACAGGACATCGACAGTTTTAAGTCATGCTCCCAGTCATGCACATATATATCAGACAGACCAGAGGATACAGCCGTGGAAATTCCATGGATATAACATATTTTGCCAGGATATGCCATACGTGCCAGGACATATATACAATCCAGTGGAGATGCCGAATGGACTTCCCGTGGATACGGATTACCCTTTGCTATCGAATGGATGGATCATTGAGCCGTGGATGTGCCTTTGATATTTGCTCTACCTTAGTGATGGGTGACGTGGAGGATGGAGGAATGAATGAGTGAAGGAGTGAAAGAGCGGTTGGGGGTTGTAGATGATGCTTGGGTGGATGGTCGTTTGCGAGCGCGTCTTTTTTTTATTGAGATCGAGATCGAGTTTGGTTTGAAAGAACAGGGGATAAAGAAGAGGTGGAAGAGGGTGTGAATCAAGGATAGTGATGATAGTTTGATTGATAGAATTCTCGGGTGGCTTGTTAAAGATTTAGATAGACCGACCATGCATGGGGTATTTTGTTTGAGCAAGCATTGTGTCCCACCTCCATCGTCATGAAGCGACGTTCCAAGTGTCAGAGTTGTCATCATCAGTCTTAGCTTATTATCTGGCGATGCTCCTTCAACTAAGGTAATCGGCACCGATATCTTCTCCGTTCTCAAAAAGACGTGATCTTCCGTCACAGCAAGACTCTCCCTCGGCCACGGAGGTACGGAGAGGTGATTCCACCTCCGCTAACGAAAGGATCACTAATCTACCGGTAGTCAAGACTCAAGCACATGATTCAAATTTCCAAGCACGATAGAAGAAACAAACAAACAATTGCAAGATAGATTTAGATAGATTCCATCCACATTACAACGACACGCAAAATCCAAGCACCCAAACATCCATCTCCCACCTCAGACCAGGACTCCAGTCTCCTCCAGCGTTTGTAACTGTACTTGTGATCCTAACGGAAGTTATGCTATTCTTTCTACCCGGTCCGTCGGAACTCTCCACGAGCACTGGGTAGGGTCTGGGTCGAAGTGGGGTGGTACGTGTATACTTTACTTTAGAGAACGAGGTGTTGGGGTGCGTGGATAACGGTGCATTAAAGCCGGTAGGCAGAGGAAAATGGACTGGTTGGGTGAGACGAGATGCGATGTGGGTGGGCTTTGGAAGTGGCTGATATGTTGTTTCGAGACGAAGACATGCAGTGCAGTGATACATATGGTAGAAAACATTATAGTCGGAGAAGCTCAGATGGCGATAGATTTTAGAGCCATTGATGCTGTTTTGCATGTTCGGACCTGGGATTGAGATTTCATCTGCTTCGTTGCGAATCTTTTGGGGAAGAAGTTGAAGCCGGATAATGTGAGGAGGTAAATGAGTACAGACTGTCTTGAAGTGCAAGAATTGAGTGACGAGGTGATTGGGCGGCGAGGGTAGTTGGGCTCCTTTAAATTTTCGAGCGAAAGTTCGAGGTTGGAATTGGCATTGTTGATAGAATGTTATCAGGTCCGACGATGAGAGAGAGAGAGAGTGGGACGATTTAAACTTCTGGATCATAAGAGGTCGAGCTTCCAGGATATACGGTAGCCGAGGATGTCTTATTTGCCCAGCAGGGACTTGGAACATACTTCATGCAACGCTGGTGGCGTTTGACTTATAGCTTTAAGACGTGGCGCTGGCCGGCAGACCAATCTACACATCCCAGGACTGCAGAGGACATTGAGAAGCTCTGCTTTAAATTCCTTGCTGCTGATCGAGGAAGGACATTGTGAGGCTTGAATGGAAGAATGATGTCAAATTGGGGCTGAGACATTGAAGCGCTCAAATTAAAAGACACTCTTGAGTTTGGGAAGGAGGACATTAAGTGCATTGATCAACCTTAATCCTGCAAAATACACATTCTATCGCATCAAGAATCACACGCGTGACAAGACTGCAAGAAAGTCATCGATGCATTAAGGCCAAAAGCTATGGCTTCATGCCCGTCCTCCATCCCACCTTCACGTACGTCTCCATACCCAGCTCCGTCGAGTTCCTCACCAAGTCTTCATCCAGTACCACTTCTCCAGGAGGATAAAGGACTATGACAGTACTCCCACCATAGTAGAAAGCGCCCAAGCATTGGCCTCTTCTGACCTCTGCTCCAATGGTATCCACGCCACCAACATACTTGATGCTACCAACCAGCATTGCTCCCACAGCCACAATCGCGATTGGGGATCCAGTTGAAGATCTCTGAAGCGTCATGACAGAACGTTTATTCTCGCAGAATACATCCAGAGTTCCTGGCTCGTTGATAGCTTGTGGATTTACCGTATAGTAGGCACCCGGAATATCCTTGATTCCTCGAACGGTGCCGGAGACTGGTGCATGCCATCTGTGGTAATCCTGAGGTGCCAATCTCGCGATGATAATTGTTCCGCCCTCAAATTGTGCAGCCAATTGTTGATCACCAACGAGAGCAGCGAGCGTGAAGCCGAATCCCTTGATCCAGTACTTGGTTGCAAGATCGATGGTTGGGAAAGCCGTCAAACGGCAATCGGCAGGGGAGGATGTGACGAGATCATTCTCTGGCTCCGCAATCGGTCTTGCAGACTCCTTGATCTCTCGTGCGAAGAATTCGTTGAAAGTCGCATATGTATCTGGATCAGGCTGGACCATCTCAAATAAGGTATTCTCGAGGTTGAATGACTGAATGAAGGGCACGATGTGCTGCTTGCTCTCGGGAGCATCGTATTCCCTGCCCATCTTCTCGCTTTGTGCCTGCAACAAGCCAAGCGTCTTCTTCCAATGCAGTGCTTCCTCTTGTGCCGAGCCATAGTACAACAAATGCATGCCAACTCGGACATATATGCTCATAGCCTCCCATGTCTTTTCACCGGTCTGGCGATCGAGAACGTAGTTGCCCAGGTGGAATTTGTTCTCGACGGATTGGATTGTGGTTTTGGGGAGGAACTTGGACAGCCATGCGTGGGATTCGGCACTGGTCGATGAGCCATGGATATGGGAGGTTGGAGGTTGATTCTTGTTCTCTGCCAATGTCGTAAGCTCTGTCAACGCAGATGCTGAAGCATTGTAGTGCGCGTCGGTGAGAGGATGAGGTTCGTAGTCTGTCTGTGTTGGTTTGACGTTGTCCATTTTAGATAGCTTAAGAATTCGATAACGATGAGGGAGGATTGAGAGTAAGAGAGCAGGAGAGAGGGAAAGAAAGGCAGAAAGGGCTGGAGCGCACTGAAGATATCCCACCAGATATGGAAACTGCCCCTCTTGTGGCTGACCTAGGTTCCTTACCGCGTTGCCATTGATGTCACATTCACCTAATCTGTATCCGGGGTCAAGTCAAGATTTTGATGGTGAAGTACTTTGTAGTCGCCAATGAATACACCAGGTAAAAGTAACCACGACCAATCAAAGAAGAAAATCTAGAAGTTGCGAACTTTAGCAGCGTGAAGTTATGTCACGCTGAAAACAAGTAAATCCCCTCAGATCTTATCTATTTCTTGGCAAAACAAGCTTCGGACCCTTGCACGGCATAGCCACAGCCACACTTTTTAAATTGGCACCAAGTCACACTTGTCGCCAGCGAATCGAGGAATGTAATGCATTATGAAACTTGATGCTTTTGATGTCCTGCCTAATCTTAATGTTTGAAATACTCTTATAATTTATCGCATTTATACCATTTCTTGACCGTAGATCCAACGAGTTAATGTAATGGAATTTGTGAATATCGCAGTAAACGACGGTGATTGTTGGGATGGAAGTGGGACATTTAAGGCTTTAATGTAACGAAAGATTACATGTATCTCGGGTATTAACTTCGTTGCCCTGACTATCTTCTGCTTGTTAGAATAGTGAAGTCCTATGACCTGGAAATATTAGTAGCACTTGGGAAACCTGGTCGAGTAAGAGCTTCACCGAATATCACCGTCGTCAACTGTCCGCTGAAGACCTGCTGATAACTCCATTTCAAGCTTTATGTGGTATTGTGTTGGAACTTTTCGAGAGCCCTGTGGTCGTCGTTTCAATGGGGTCGCTTGATAAGAAACTGGAGTACTGCATCGAGGATGATTTTTGGGCAGTGTATAGAAGTATCATAGAGATGGATTCCTTGGCAAGAATCTACGAGCATTTGAAAATGCTGGAATGCTGTACGACTTGCTTTACCTAAAGAATAGCGGTAGACTTGTAAGAACTGTGTTCTCTTGGTGCATAAACTTTTCCGCTTGTTCAATAGTATATTGCTTTCCTTTGTAACCACTTTCCCGACCGAGACTTGCAGCTTTGCGACCGCATGATGATGAGAGAGGGAGAGAGAGAAAAAATCAAATAGCGACAGATCAGAGCTTATAGTCCGAATATCAGAACTTTTAGAGCTGGAGGCGATTCGACGGGGTTGGAAGCACGTGCTTTACAGAGGTACACCCGAAATTGAAGTGATTAGGTCTAATTGTGCTAACATCGAATACTGTCTGTCCGTACGGCGGCCAAAAGTTCGATTGAAATCCACTATATCCATGCACATTTCTCATTGAAATGGTGAGAAAGATGTCGATATTCAAGATCATATCTTGCTCGTTCCGAAATCTGCTGGCAGGGTGCATTTTCCTTGAATAGCCATGAATAGAGTTGGGCTGCCACAGTTCTTTTCAATGACATCGGTAACGTCGAAGGAGAAGAAAATACATAAGACGATAGATGTAGAATGAGATTAAATGAAACGTTAGAAAAGGATCCAACAGATCTCGGATTCCTTTGCCGACTGATATGGTTACGGGATCGATCGGAGTGGGACTCCAGCCACATCTCAAGCCACATTCCTAAATCGAAACGCGGGCGTGCGGGACAGCGCGCAGTTCAAGCTTCCCTTCCGTCACTACCAGCTCCAAAAACAACAAAAATGGCACGATTGTCAACTGCGAACTCGCCGGCTCCGCCGCCGGACCCTACTTCGATAAACCTCAGCCGCATGCTTGCGCGATTACAGCAAGTCCTCATCAACCCAGACTCCGCAACAGAAGCGCGATTACGAGCGTCGAGCTTAGAAAGAGGGAGAGTAGGAACGGTAAAGATTTCTTGGGCGTTTGGAAGATCTGTTCTGATTTGCAATTACCATAGAACCTCGAACATGCTCGATCTCTACTTCTGCGACTCGAACAGGATGCGACCAGCATCAAAATACAAGGAAAGAAGCAGGACACACAGACCGACCTCGTTCGGAAGCGTGAGCTGCTGCAGAGGTTAAGTGAAAGATTACAGGAACTGAATGAGGTAATCAAACTTTCTCATATGTTAGGCAATAGCTGATGCACTCAGCTTGGCGGATACGAAGTCAACGAGGACGACACTTCAGAGGGCGAGGACTTGCTAGGTGAAGACACACCTTCCGAAGAAACAGATGCTTCACATGCGGACCCGGCATCCGAAACTCCTTCGCCGATAGATCACACACCTCCGCCAATTTCTCCTGCTATACAGTCTCCACCACCAATGCCCGAGCCTCCCGTACCTGAGCCCTCAATATCTGCGACGCAAGAACCACAATCTACACTTCGAGCCCGGAACAAAGATGCTCGCGCTGAACTCCTTACTCCAGCTTCGACCAGCACAGGCATATCGACTGCAACTACCGAAGCACTTCTCACACATAACCGTACCGAACAAGAGAACCTTACCCAGTCCCTCCTCTCAATGGCATCCACCCTCAAAGAGTCCTCGCATGCGTTTGCTACGTCATTAGAAGAAGAGAAGACCGTATTGGACAGTGCTACAAAAGGTCTAGACAAGAATGAACTTGGTCTAGAGGCAGCGTCACGGAGGATGGGATATTTGAGGACGATGACAGAAGGTAGAGGATGGTGGGGAAGGATGCTTATGTATGCTTGGATATTCGGGCTCATGATTATCGCAATATTGATTGTGTTTGTCTTGCCGAAACTAAGATTCTGATATGGTCTTGGGATATTTTGAGCGTGGCTTTCGTCATGGAGTTTGTTAAAAGCTGTATGGAGCGAGCTTCAAGGAATGAAGGCATGTCTGATGACCCGTTATGATATGCTTTTGTTTACAGATACCACTTATTTAGCGCTAGTCTGCAATCTTGGAGTAAACTAGCTTAGGCTATATGTTCTACTTGATTTTGATGACTGCGCTGTAATGTCTGAAGGGGAAAATAAATAAACTCGCCACAATCATGTAGCTTTTGAAGTAGCATCAATGCCTCCTTGTCCAAGACTTTGTAAGTCTTCCCAAATATGGCATCGATACCAGCTCTAGCCGAGAGCATGCTCTGAGAGATCCACCCCAACCCTAAGTATCTCTGTAAAGGCAAGAATATCTTATGCACGCTCACTGCTGAAAATAGTTCCGCTCAATCAGCCAACCCAAATCCTTATATGGGTGCCTTGAGCTTGCCCAAAGTCTTCCAGACTCTTCTCCTCACAATACTTAGATACTTGATTTTCAGTCCTCCGTCAGATCGATGCACTCCATGCTCTCTGATCGTCCGCTTACTGAAAAACCGACCTGCGAGGTACTGCCGCTGTGGGAAATGCCGATATCCAATCTGGACGAATGGCTGCCATCCTGATCATTGGAATCCTCGTCCTTGTCGTCCTCATCTTCTTCTTCATCCGAATCAACGTCCGAGTCTGTATCGTAGACCACGTCCTCACCACTTCCACTTCTACTTCCCTCTTCACCGCTCGTCGTATCATCAGAACCACTACCGCTCTCGCTTCCCTTGCTATGGTCATTGCTGGAACTGGTACTGGTATCCTCTCTCTCCTCAGGACGGACATAGCCCAATGGCAACTGCCCAATGGGACGTCCAGGTACAGGAGGAGTCCAGTTAAACTTCCTAGCTACCTCTCCATTCGATAAGTCCTTGACCTCATCATGAGCCCTCAACTTCATCTCAAGTCTCAGATCCCAATCAACTCCTGTTTTGACCTTGAACCACTTTTGGAAATGTTTGAAAGCGTCGCTGAACTCCATAGCATGGCATTCCTCTCTGTAATATGATGTCGGACGATGAGTACGCGAGAGCTTAGCTCCGAACATGTAGAGACGGGGAATAGCGTGGGACTCGAAGAGGTAGAGCGTGTATTTCTCAATCATCGGCTTGTCGCTGTGGGATCCGAGATTGATACGGGTGAGCATAACTTTGTGTTCGAAACCTGTGTGGTCGTCTATGTAAAACCAAGAACAGCGGAGTCAGTACATCTCTTTCATATATTTCAGGGAGTAAGGCTACATGTCTCTAGAGCAATGCCATATGGTTGTTTCGCGGTTACTCCTACGCTATAATCTCCAGAGAGACTGCATAGAAGATGGGCTGTGAGACTTACAATAAATATGATAGAGACCTGAGAACGTTCCCATTAGCATGGTCGTTTATTACACGTTGAAAAATACTTACGGTTATCACATAAGTCCTTCGACTCCTTGACGCCTTCCTCAAACTTGCGACGGTATTCGGCGTGATCTGTTTTGCCTTTGCGGATACGCTTGATAGTGCGATCGAGTGTGTAGCCGGCTGTGGCACGGCAGCTCTTGTGTTTGTTAACGGTACAGTCGAGCAACCAGTCGAAGACAACGATGCTGCACTTTCTCTTTCCGAGCCTCCATGCTGCCTGCACTGTAAGGAGTTAGTTATCAATTAACAACAGAGCAGCTTTGAAGCCCCGAAGATGTAATGTAACCCGAGGATTTCATGAGGGATATTGTAACTTGACATACCTTGAGGATGCTTCTTTTTGTATTCCTCAATGGAGCAAATCAAATGAGTAGTGCTCTCTGTGACTTGTCTCTCGTATGTACCTCCATGAGCGACGGCATATTTAGCAATGTCGTCAGGAGCTAGATCCTTGCCACAGTTCTCGAAGCGGCCAACGGAAGAGATGAACTTGCCCCTGAAGATTGCCTTCAATGACTTGCTGTTCTTAGCAGCTCGTCTGCGTTCAGTGATTGAGTTGGGTGCCACTCGTCTAGAGGTAGTCGTCGAGCTCGTGCTACGACTCTTTGTTGAGATCCTGGAAGGCATCTTGATAGTAGTTGGGTAGACAGAAGAACCGGACGAGAAGGTAGAATATGTCAAAGATCTAATGACAAAGATGAGGCGGAAAGGTTTTTGTAAACAAGGAGGCAGGCAGTTTCGTCGTATGGGAAGTTTTGTAGAAATTCTGTGACTGGGGGAGGCTGCAATATTGAATAAAAGGTTTCGCTTCAGACGTCTGCGTTAGGCTAGAGTCGAAGATAAAGTAGAAGTTGTTGATCTGAGGGAGAATCAAAGGTGATAACGAGAAACGAATCCTGTGCTGTTTAGGAAAGGAAAAGGGTGAAAGGGATATGGTGTGGAGATAAAAGATGACCATTTGAATTCCAGATGTTGATGTCTAGCGTCGAGGTAGAAGAGGTCCAATAAATCTAGCGAGATGGTAGAACTAAAAGGGGAGGGCAGTTTAAAAGTGATGGTTTAGAAAACGAACGTTGATGTTCCCAGTAGAACACAAAGAGGTCGTGATGATCTGCTTGTGTGCAAAACGTTTGTGTTTTCTGAAAACCGATAGGGATGTGGGAGTTGAGCAGGTTTGCGACTTTATGGTAATTGCATTTAGCATGCTGAGCAGTAATAGCGATACCTAACGGCAAGAATGAGGCCATGAAAAAGCAGCAGAACCAAGGAAAATTGGAAAGCGCATCAAGGTGCGATTTGTGATTTCTAGTGTGCGGGTTATGCTTTAGTGGAAAGCAGATAGCAGTTGGCTTATTCGGAGTAACAATCAGGGCAGTTTGAATGTGAAAAAGCAACCTCTCAGTGTTTAAATTCCATCAGCTGCTGTTAACTCTCAACCTTTACATAAAGCCACGCGTAGCATGACGACAAAAATTATAGTACCCCACATTTAGATGCACACTCGCCTTCTTTGAAATTGACTGTAGGCAGTCTGGATAATCAATAGCGGCCTTAGAAATACTCGGGCACTTGCCAAAACAAAATGGCAAATGGCTACCTTGCTAAATTGTACCTCGAATGCTCGTAGCCGCAACGATAACGGTAGCGATCCTCGTGGGTAACGTATATCTTCAGTATTTGCCAAGCTACCTAACACTTTTCGCTGCCTTGATGAACGCTTGTATCTTCGAGATGCTTTGTGCTCCATCTTCTTCTACTCCACTGCTGACATCAACACCGATGATCCTTTCTCCATATTTGCCAGCAGCACGAACAGCTTCAGCAACATTATCTGGGTTCAAGCCGCCAGCGAGTAATACTCTCAGGCCCTCATCGTTGGTAAGCACAGCTGTCACCTCACTTATATCAAGCTTCTGACCCGATCCACCAGACTTAGAATCAAGAAGTGGAACGGTATGATATCCTCGTCGTCCAAGACCTGGCTGGCCTGGCTTGAAGCTCTTGATCACGGGCACAGGGATCAAGTTTGCCCACTCTAGTGGCTCGTCACCATGGAGCTGGACAATGTCAAGCTCGTAAGCCTTCTGCAATTCCAGAATCTCCTCAAGTGGCTGGTTTTGGAATACACCGACAAGTAAGGCCCGATGGCTCGAGACATTGGATGCCGCATTCGCGAAGAAGTCCGACGCTTGAACCCCAACACGGTCTGCAGCAACGCTTCCAGCAATGGCCTTAGACTCGTGGACAACTTTTGAGATGGCAACTGCATCCTTGTACGGAACAAATCTGCCTCTACCAGGAACAAGAATCATTCCAATCAAGTCGGCCCCAGCTTTGATGGCCTCAGCTGCTGCCTCAGCCTTACGGGTGCCACATATCTTGACCAGTAAAGACCCAGGTGCTGACTTTACGAGTGGTTCAGAGCCACCGAGAAGTTCACGAATGAATTGCGCCGTGTCTTTGGCACGCATCAATGCTTCTCCGACCAGAACTGCACCAACACCATTCTTTTGATATGCCTCAACATCTTTCGGTCCCGAGATACCGCTTAAAGCACAAACAATAGTCTCCTTCGGGACCTGGTCCAGAAGTCGACTCGTCGTATCTAGATCCACTTCAAAGCTGGTCAAGTTTCGGTTATTGACACCAATGACCTTTGAGCCAAGTTTGACTGCAACAGCCATCTCCTCAGCAGTGTTGACTTCCACCAAGGGCTCCATGCCGAGAGATTGTGAGTAGCGATAGAGCCTTGTCAAGGTGGCTTCGTCCAACATCTTGACAATTAGCAAAACAGTATCTGCACCAGCGAGTCGTGCTTCAAGAATCTGATATTCTTCGAAAATAAACTCTTTCCGCAATACTGCTGGCCGATTTGGCATGCCCTCCAAAGCCTGTCTAACAGCTCGTAAATCATCAATGCTTCCTTTGAACCACTCTGGCTCTGTGAGGACTGAGATGACACTTGCACCTGCTAAAGCATAAGTCCTAGCTTGAGCTGGAGCACACGTCGACAACGAAATTATGCCTTTAGAAGGTGAAGCTCTCTTGATCTCTGCCATGAGGGATAACCGAAAGGGGGATTTTCTTAAGCGAGTGACGAATGGGACGAGAGGAGGTGAAATGTCTAAATCGTATGCAGCTTGCAAATCACTTGGTCGTTGGGAAGGAATCTCTTTCTGTGCTGCGACAGCCGCCTTGCGGTGAGCAAATATCTTTTCCAAGATATTCTCCTTCTTTACGGTGCTTGATCCATTTGATTGTTTGATCGGGCCTGTCCTCTCTCTTTGGAGTTGCTCATTCTCAACCCAAGTACCCCCACGCATCCTCAAGAAGTTCGAAAGCATGACTCGTCCCTTCTCGCTCAAGATACTCTCTGGATGAAATTGTACTCCCTCCACTACGTATTCCTTGTGTCGAACACCCATTATAACTCCTTTGCCGCCATCTTGGCCGGCCGCAATCCAGGACGAGATTTCTAAACATTCTGGTATGGTAGGGTGCGTGCCTGCGAGGGAGTGATATCGGGTGACAGGAAGGTCTTGTGGGAGACCGACATAGACTCCTTTGGAGTCATGGCGTAGGGGCGACGTCTTTCCGTGGAGGATCTCACCGGCAAAGCTAACGTCTCCGCCCCAAAGGTCAATCATGCACTGTCTATAGAATGTCAACAGGTATTAGTTGGCTTAGATTTCAAATGACTCACTGGCCCATACAAACTCCAAGAACAGGGATTTTGCCTGCGAAGTATTTTATGGCTTCCCTACTGATACCAGAGTCTGTCTGAGGATGGCCGGGACCAGGACTGATGACCAGTTGAGTAGGTTTCAACGCGGCAAGTTTCTCTATAGTGATAGCATCGTTCCGATAAACCTGTACGGTTGCACCTTCGAGCACGAGATACTGGTAGATATTCCAAGTGAACGAGTCGAAATTGTCGATCATTATAACATTAGAAGCAGTAGCTAGAGAGGCAGCCGCCTCCGGCTGTTGAGGGGAGTGATCTACAAGATCCAAAGCAGGCATCGTTGAGTTCTGAGATTGTTGATGAGGGTACAAGTGCGGGTCAGAGGTCTGACTCCGATCGGAATCTGGGGATATTTTGGTCCATTAATCGCGAAGCCTTGCGTACCTGAACAAAGATTCTACGGTGACCGGAGCGGCCGCGAAGTGAATCTTCGAGCGCGTCAACCCAAAAAGCCCAGCTTCGCTGCACTGCGAGCTCAACTCAACTCATGCTCCACGCAACGCCCTTCACCAAATTCTGGCGTGCTGAGCTGGGCAGCAATGGCTTCGTCGCGCGATGCCAGCTATTTCCCATCCTTGGACAAGTGCCTGACCGGTGACGAGCTCTTGATGTAAATTCACTTCCAGCTGCGTCGCGGATTTTATTGACTTTAGTTATAGCTCTTGGAGATCCGCATTCGTTGCAGTCTCGAGCGATATTGAGCTTGGGGATGACCACAAAGCTGCGATTCAAAGATTTCTGGAGGATGCGGACGTTACGCAGCTGCTCGCAAACCCTTTCGACGCCTTTCTGGTACCATCACCGCAGACCAAGAGCGCATTCGAGACGAAAACTTCTGCCATAAACGTTACGCCCTCCTCGAACACGAAATACGATCTCAAACAGATCAAAGAAGACGCATTATGGTTGAGCAAAGTGGCCGAGGTGGATGAGATATCTGCGCTTCGAGTGGTCGTTGAGGAGTGCCAATCCCGCTCAGCTGCTCAACTACTGGGGCCTTTCTCTGAAGAGGAGCTTGTCGGCATTCGAGAGGCAGCAGGAAACAGCAGGTATTCCAGCACAATACCTCTTTCAACCCTCTCGCAAGCTGTCGAGCCAGCAACCATCCAGCAAGACTTTGAAAAGGCAGGCAATCGACGATGGCGCATCCTGCGCACGTATCTCTCCGAGAGACGGCACTTCTTAAAATGTGCTGATCGACTCCTTCATGCATGTTTATACAACACAGATGTTGGTCGGGAGCAAGGCAAGGGAAAACAGCCGGAGGAAGCAGCGTCTTGGTTGGACAACGCCGGCGCCGCTATCTTCGACAAGATAAATTCTGGTAGTGAGCCCGAGCTCATCCTGAAGGGAATAGCGGCGATTGAGACCAACGTCAGAAAACTCGAAACTGGAACTAGTTGGTCTGAAGAGTGCGACGGCGGGGAAGACATCAAGATGGAATGGTTACAAAATCAGATCATCGAATCAATCCATATAATGGAGATTGTCTGGCTTCTCACTATCTATATCGAGGAATGCCCCCCTTCCACGGTGGTTCTTGCCTGGTTTCGACTTCAGCAGTCTTGCAAATTCTTCAGTGCTTTCGAAATGGTATGTAGATTAACACTCTTCATTTGATTGTACTTATGTGTTTCTAGGAAGGACCATCTGTCCAGGCTCATGTTTTTGTCTTGCAATCTACGTCAATGCTGCTATCAATGGAACTATTGTGTCTAGGTCCCTCCATTGACTTTTTGGAAAATCCACATAACGGAGATGGGGTTTCTACTAATACGCCAAGCGACGAGCCGTATATACTCAACACCACTACAATAACGGAACTTCACAACGTCTTATTGGAATCTGCAGACAACGGATACATAACCGCGGGCCCTGCTATCCTTACTTGGACCTATATCCTCAAGGCCATGAAGGAGCGTGTCCAGACAGACATTTCACCAGAAGCTTCTCGATTTGACCGCGCATCATCGGTTGATACAGAACTGGATATGGCACTCGACTGCTACAAGGATACTTTTGACCAGATCGCTGGCAGTGTCGACAGTGACGTTGTCGAATTTTTTGGTCTCCGAGCTGTCAATACCTGCCACGTTTTCGAAACACTTACTGGTCTGTCTTTACAGCTAGGTACTACAACAGCTGCGCTCTTCCCATACATAACAGGGTCTCAGATGCGTAAATCTATCGTGGTTCTTCTCAAGCATGCCATGGGGCTTGGCTATCTACCGGAGCTCATGCAAGCTATTATTGCAACACTTACCGGCGGACGAGACTATTGGACCGTTGTGGACTCGAAACACCTCCTTGCTGTCGATGATCCGATGGTGGAATTCATCAGGAACGCGGCTCTTGTCAACGCAACTGTCATGAGCGCACAGCAGAGGTATCCATATGAATCATTACCATTCTTGCAAATAGTACGCGCCCTAGCTTCGTCGCCAGCTACATACGGAAGGGATCCTTCGCAGTCTGTTCTTGGGCTTCTCGAGGCTATGCCAGTCTTTACTTACGCGCTGCCACCACATTTTGCCGATTACGAGACCGCGCAAGAAGAAGATAACAACAACACCATTAGACTAACACAGCCTGTCCAACTTTTTGAACCTCGGTCCAAGCTTGCTCTACACCAGGGCACGCAAATCAAATCTTGGGCTATAACCAGGCTTGATCAAGATTTCTGTATACCAGCAGGCACTTATGGCCGCATCATCTCCGAATCAGGACCAAGAGTCGCTTTCTGGTATCACGAGTATCCAGCCTTGAAGTACTTTGGGAAGCTCCTGGAGACTTTTCTGGCTGCAAGCGATGTGGTTGATGGTACAACCGATATGCCCGCGGATCGCGACTCGGTCGGCGAAATAATTAGCATAATTGCCACACTTCTTCAGGGCATTTCCCAATCGGGAGACAATGGCCCTGATTCAAAAGAAAATACACGACATGTCTTGGAAAATGCCAGCGCTGGCCTCAGTCGCAATCGTGACATCACATCTGTAGTATTCGATATCTTTGAGCAAGAACTCCAGAATACCTCAGCCTCATCCGGATCTGACGCTTCCCTGGAAATCCTCTTCAGTTGTATTTCTTTCATCCACGCCATGCTTCCCATATTTCCGGGACGAGTATGGCCTTTACTTACGCAAAGTGGACTGTTAGGTGTTGGCAGAGGTGGCGGACAATTGTCATCCATCGTGGAAGGTGTAGAACTTGTGTCAGGCCGATATGAATTCTTGACCTCGTGTTGCCGCCTATACGACGCACTTATCGACGACTTTGCAGCTAATGCGATCTTGAGACGTGGTGGAGGACGATCGTCTGCGCGATTTCAGGAAGGGGAAGATGTAGGCACAGGCATTCCTGACCAATCTCTCACCAAGGTACTTGTCGTTTTCACGAGATACCTAGTTAATGTTCTTGAGAGCTCTTGCACCTGGAAATTTCAAGAGCAAAATGATCGTCAGCGACTCGGTCTCATTATTGGTGCTGCGCTCAATAAAGTTCTGCGTTATGCATATGGCATTGAATCCTTGCCAGATGCCAACAAAAAGGACGAGGATATTTTCAAACCTAAGGAGGTTCTCAAGGCAACCTTTTCTCCTTCCAAAAGGCAGAAGACCACGAGAATCATGGATCCACTGCTACCATCCGCATCACATATCGTAGACACCTTCTTATCAAGCTCTTCTGGAGTTTTGAGGTTCCAGCCTCTATTACGGTGTTACTTTGATGGTCTAGCAACCCCAGACTCAACCGTTTACATCCATTCAACGAATCTGCGCATATCACATATCACTACACTTCTATCATTTTCCACTACCTTGCTCCGAGTCAGTACGTTGCTCAATCGACCATCTTCGCAACTCGAAAAACATCTTTTCAAAGCTTCTCCTCTTATCGCTCGTCTTTACGCTGCCAACGACCTCTATCGGAATCCAGTTGTCGCTCTCTTCGAGGCTCTGGTAGTTACTGCGTCTTCCGGCACTTCAGAGCCTCCCTCGATTCTAGGTCATCTCGGAGCTCAGACAGCCAGGAATTTCCTTCACATGCTAGCTGATCTTGATAGGCCTCTATCTAGAGGGCAGAATGTTACCACTATCTGGCATTTTTTGTCTATGGTGGTGACTAGTCGCCAACAGTGGTTCGCGAATTATCTCCTTACTGGCATGACGCCAAGGGACGCGATGAAGAGTGGGATGACGGGGAAGGAGGTAGCCTCTTTGGACAAATCTCTGCTCACCACAGCACTCGAGAAACTCTCGAGTATCGACGAACTTCCACAAACAGAGTCTTTGGCTATGCTCGAGTTTGTGTCACTTGCCCAAAGCTATTGGCCTTGGACAGTGTGCAAATCTCCTATGTACGCTAGTTTCGTCAAGAGCATAGCGGAATTTGCAGGCAACCTCAAGCCAATCCAGGCCTCAACGAAGCACGAAAAATCTTTTGAATCATGCTACCAGACTCGAATTGCAAGCCACATTGCCGAAATTCTAGCAATGCATTTATTCCATTCCAGACAAACTGGGGCTCCCTTGCCATTGAAGGATTTGAAAGATAATTTATCGTTCTTCTCGAGGTTCGCTGTCGCTGTTCCTAGCTATAATGCTTCGCTTCATGCGTCGTTGAAGCGAAACATTGAGTCACGATTCCACGGCTGCTCAATTCAAGATCTAAAGCGAACGACTCTCGAACCTCGCCAAATTGGGAAGGACTTCTTTTATGATCTAGCGCTTGCTGATAAAATGCTCCAGCATGACTCGGCATGGACCGGACGGCAAGATGGGGGCCTTCGAATGGAAGTCGAGCGTGCGAACCTCAATTTGTCACTTGTTGACGCGCAAATCGTGAGTTTGTATCGTCCATGTTTTGCTTTTGTCTGACACAGGATAGGCTTTATTCCACAGCTGGAAATTTCTTGCAATAGAACTTAGTGTCAACATGAAGGGCGATGCCGATTTAGAGAAGATGTCAGCCGACGTGGTGAATAGTTGTCTCGTTGCAAACAGCCGAGCTCAGCCTCCAGAAGAAATTTTTGCCCGCCTATCTCTGACACGAACGGATTTTGCTCTTGTTCTTGCGCAACGCTTGATCCAGGTCGACTCATCGATACCCGAGGTGAAGAATTTGCTGACCATCGTCTGGAAGACCATTACCGCTCTGCGAGGTTCGTTCGAACGAGCTGTCCCCGACGACGACATTCACTACTATAGGTCTTTACTCAAAGTATTATTCCTTGCAGTCCGAGTGCATGCGGAAGCCAAACCAGAGGCAAAGGAGAAGGATTTGAGAGCATCTCTGCGCATTAATCAATCCGCTTCCATTATTCCGATTATTCTCGACGCCATCAGATGTGTAGTATCGATTGGTCTCCGCGAACTGGTCTCCGCTATCCACGACTCTCCAGCTGACTCTTCACCTGAGGATCTATCTCTCCTTACCGGAATCTTGCAATCATGTCTGCGTATACCTGGCATCGAGTTATATCACACGCAGATCATTAACATTATGGCAAGCAATTCCACTCCGCGCGTCGCCTTGACCTTGTTCTCCTGGTCAGACAAACTTGCAATCGACGGAGATCCCATATACGGCGAACTGAGCATGCTCTTCCTTCTCGAGCTGTCCAGTATTCCTCTCATGGCCGAACAGCTTGCCATTGAGGGTATCCTTGGTCACATTGCTTCTGCGAGTATCACATCATACCTTCGTCGTGGCGGTGTGAGTCCATTTGCAGATAGTGCCGGCCTCCAACGATGCTACAGTATTTGGGTTCGCGGCATTCTCCCTCTTTTGCTCAACATGTTAGATGCGGTACAAGCTTCAATCGCGACAGAGGTTGCATTGTTCCTCAATCAATTCCCTACCTTACTGACACAATCCGAGGAAGCTTTGGATGCGCCAGAAACGAGTCGCATTGTTCCGAGGGGACAGACGAAGTACATTACTCTTGCAGTCTGCTCTGAACTTCATTCTATGGCGTTGCTAACATTCATTTTGAATGGCTTCAGAGATTTACTAAAAGGCACGACGGATGTTCCAGACGTGAAATGGGATGTAGCGGGTGTGCTGGAAAATACCGAGTTCTGGTTAAGTTCCCGGGCATTGCTCCGAGAGCGAATCTTACCAATGGGTGAGAGAGAGGTGGCCATGGTGAAGAAGAAGGCTGCAGAAGGCAGAGCGGTGAGCGCCTTAGAGAATAAGGTTGTGATCGAGTTGATGGGCATCAGAGACGTGCTTAGCAGCGGAAATGATTCGTGATTCACGAATATTGCATTATCGGCGTTGAAGGAAGGATCTGAAAAGCAATTACATCTGAGATCATAGCCTGATGATAGACTATATATGAAATGGGTGGATATCCACGCAGAAGATACCTACTAGACGAAAGGAGGAAATCGTCAAAGCTACACACTTCTTAGCTCGTCCGAACTTTGACCTCAAGTGCCGATGCCAAACTCTTTCAATGAGAAAGTCTCTTGTTGCCTATTGCAATCTTCGTTCTGCGCATTATAATCTCAAGAATCGGTTCATTTAGATTGTCAGGATGAAAAGGGGTTTTTTGGGTGGTCTAATCTTTCTGAAGTCGTAATTCGACGAAATGTCCTCGCTGTCTTTATCTTCTCAGATTGGAAAGTGTATGTGCTTGCGGGATCCATAACTTTCCTCTTTTTCCTACGACCTGATGCATGATGAGTCAACCTATCTAAACCCAGACGAATTTGACGGCCGTAACAATAAAATCCGAGGCACGAGGCACGAAGCAGAACGAGTTCTCAGAGAAATTTCTTCTCTAGGACTATGGCTCTCTCGCCTAGTGAGCAAAATATTCTCTTTGGTATTCAGCCTAATAAACTGAGTAGACTAAGTCGCTATCACGCCTCCTTAGTCATAGAGATGATTCTCTCTCATTTGATATTGTCTATTTATTTGAATTTTGGTGACGAGAAGGCTGGGGGAAAGTAGTCGTGGGAGACATTCACGACGCTATGTGATTGAACGCGAGTAGTGCTCACGAAACGAGAACTTTGAATGTATATACAGTCTCGAACTGTATCGCCCCGTATTACACTGAAAGTAGGTACCACTTGTTTCATCTATTCGTGCGTCTGATGGCCTTTGGATAAGGACTCCTCATACACAAAATAAGGGTACACTATAAAGCTCTCGGAGTGTAGTGATTCATAGTGTACAAATTTAGCGACAACTGTCCTATAAACCTGCTGAAGACTGGCCGAATGAAGTGAAGAAAGCCTGAAGGCTGCTCGCTTAATGGACATGTGCCCTCTGACCCATGAGAAGCCAGTTCCAAGAAACGGCAATTCTAGAACACCAGAAGCTCGACATAGCTAGCCTTCAAACACCAAATCGAATCACAATATGTAACCCTATTGATTAGATATTTCATAAATCTTGTCGTAGACGGATACTTTGGGGAGCCGGAAACCTTTGGCCGAAACGGTAACTAAATGCTGACATAAGTCTTTGCGGGGGAATGCTGATCTCATCGAGCCGCTTCTTTGCATTTCAACATTGTTCTGACATTTATTTTCGCGTTATAGAAGGAGAGACCTCCATCAATGAGAACACAGAGTTGAGACTGTGATGAGGCAGTGCATATGGGGGACGCGTCAAAAGTTTTGAGCAAGAGCACGAACAGTGTACTTCAAAGCAGGCCTGATGGACCTGGGAGGAAAGTTCGCATGAGAGCTGGACATACCAAAGCAAATAGCGGTTGCTCTACTTGCAAGTATAATCCCCTCTTCTCCCCTGCCCACACTGCGAACTCATGCATCTATAGAGCTCGTCACGTGAGATGCGATGAGACCAAGCCTGCTTGTCTTCGTTGCTTGAAGTTTTGGGGTCATTGTGATGGCTATACTCCTCTAAAGAGACGCGCACGACCAAGATCAAGTTTCATCTTTGTTGAGAGCAGGTCCCGGCCCTTGCTGCCTCGTGCCACCTCTGTCTCTCTATCTCCAGCACAAGATGCACTCATCACTTCCACGCCATTCAAATCCGCATACGAGCATCAAGGCTTCCAAAATTTTCTCACTCAGAATGTCTCTCAACTCTCAGGACTATTCTCAAACTCATTATGGGACAGAGTAATATTGCAAGCGTCAGCTTCAGAACCTTTTGTCCGGGACACATTGGTCGCGATAGGGGCATTGAGTTCCTGCGGACGAAAATGGACAAAGGACTTGCCAATCGGAAAGAAAAGCACGATTGGGATCGAAGTTACGCCTCAGTATCAATTTGCTTTACAGCATTACGGAAACGCGGTGAAAACCATGCGGAAAAAACTTACCTCACATACAAATGATAAAAGTTCCGGGCAAGGAAAGAGAGAAGATAACCTCAGGATGATGCTGATTGCTTGTCTTCTCATTATCTGCTTTGAAGGATTGCAAGGGAATCATTTTTTTGCTCTCCAACATGCTGCCTCCGGACACTCGGTCCTCCAAGATTGGCTCTCACAACATCAACCCCTTGAGCCCGCGTCTTCATACCCACCTCACACCTCATCCACGACCGCAACCATCGACGCGAGCTCCACTATTCTGAAGCCCGGCCTCGGTTCTCCGCTCCCACATCTAATAGAGGACGAAATTATCCAAGCTTTTTCCCGCCTTGACCTTCAAATACTGACCTACGTCGACGCGCGCCCTCTCTCCCTCCACTCAAAACTCAAACATGAAGGATCCCAGGCCATTGCCTGCATGCCCTCTCCGTTCGACTCCTTGGAACGAGCTCGATTGTACTGGGAGCTCATCCAACGCCGCACCTCTCATTTCATCGCCGAGGCCGCAGCCCAAACCTTCCTACGTCAAGACACCGACATGACGATTGACATGGGCCTTGGGAATGGCTCTGTCCCCGTATCACCTGAGTCTGAAGTTAAGCTTAACACTTCTCATTTTCCGCCTTCGTTGGTAGCAGAATACCATTCTTACGCATCAGAAGTCTCACGCTGGTTCGCCTCTTTCTTGCCTTTCTATGGAAGATTAATAGAGGGGAGCAGGGACTGGTCCGCGTCCTCGACTTTGAAAGTCCAAGCTTTGAGTCATCAGGTATTGCTGCATGGATCGATTTTGAGTGATGAATGGTCGTTAGATACATTCACTTCCGTATTTGGCGAAATCGTTTCCCTAAGCCATCTTGTTGCCAAAGATCCACTGTACTCGACACCCAACCTCTTCAGTTTCGACGTCGGACTAGTAAACTCCATTAGGTGCGTATCGAAATGGTGTCGTGAGCCAGTTATCCGGCGCTCCAGCATCGCTTTATTGCGGAAAATTGCGAATCGGGAAGGAATATGGGATGCGTTGACGATGGCAAATGTTAGTGAGTGGATGATGGAGATTGAGGAGGAGAGGATGATTCTAATTCCGGATCCGGAAAGCGGTCATGGAGAGAGATGGTTTATTAGGAAAGATGACAGGGTCAGGACGACGAATATTGTGATTGATAATGTGAAGAGGACGGCGGCAGTGACCTGTATGAGATTGGGAAGGAGAGAAGATGGGAGTCTTGATGAGAGGGTGACAGTGATTAGGTGGTGAGGTGAGAGGAATATGAATGTAGAAGGGGAATATTCTGGTTATAAAGCATAGCATATTGAATTTACAGCTCAAGCCCATGATGCTCAACAAGCCATGCCGTTACGCCGGAGTATAAATATAAAAAACGAGATCATACGTGTTTTCACCAAAAGTCTTCTTTCAATCACAAACCTCGCCCCGAAATTCGTTAGACAGCACACTTCTATGTGTATGTTCGCGAGACTTGCTGAGATATCACCTAGTCAGCTCATGAACTCGTACTCGTACTCCCGTCGAGGATCCAGATGGCTGATTTTGCGCATACGAGAACACTAAAATGCCGGGTACTAAATGATATCCTTCTCGCGCAACCACAATATAAAATCTATAAGGCTTTCACGTATACTTCTCTCAAAGCTGTTAAACTTAATGATTAAAAGAAATCATGCAGTTAATTAGTGTGTTGTCGATAGAATTGCAGATTAGTCGCATTTGCTTAGAGTGCACAACATCGGCCACCTGAATCTCCAGCGGAGAGCTCGTAATAAAAAGCCCGCATGCATGAGACTGAAAGTTTCTTGAGCTGGCCCGACATCAGATTTCCGCGTGTCGTCTGAAGTGCACAGCCCCCTTAAAATGCTGAAAAGGGGTGTGGCTAATGCTATTCTCTCCGCACTGCCCGCTAAGCTTTTTACACATTGGTGATGCGATGCGAACCCGCCAACTCTAATTTGTCGTGCTCCACTGCCCAAGGCCAGGCGGGAGGAATTCAGGTTTTCATTTCTGCCTCTTTCTCTTTGAACATTCTGTGCTCACTGACTACCGTCGATTATCCTGCGAGTTCGGATACGGAGTCGGGGCGCGCAAAAAGAAAACGCAGGGGCAGGACAAAAAGAAAGGCTTTGAAGGAAGAGAAGGAGCCAGTGTCGATCACACATCCACCCCGGAAAGGAGAGGACGATCCAGGACATCGAAATTTGGATGCACGAAGATCGCGATCAACCCTCGAACAGAGATTCTTTTCTTCTCCGAACATCCCAGACCGACAGACAACGATAGAACGATGCGATAGCAAACCCCCTTGCGACGCTAAAGTTTCCTGGCTTGAGAACTCGACACGATGATGAATGGGCCACAACGGACGAAGGCGCTACCGCCCAGACCGAGTCAGGTTTTAGGGTATGGCGGTTTGCAAAATGGCTACAGGAAAGAAAATATGGATCCGCAGGGCTACGGCTCGCAGAATGGGAGGAAACCGAGCATGCAGGAACCCAGTGGACGAATGATTCTCCAAGGCTATGGGAGTGAGATCTCGAATGGCTTTGAGCAAGTTTCTCGATACAATCCTGTAAGTGACCCAAAGTCTTCGCCCCAAGCCAGAAAGGTTTGGGAGATTTGGTGCTAACCGTAGTACGACAGAGTAATCCTTCCAGACCCCAAAGCTCGAATCTTGTTAATATCGATGATCCAATTCAAATACACCTACTTGTTGAGACTGCCTTGGGGGACAGCAAAGAGTTCGAAATCTTGTCACAGGAAGAGGTCGATGACTTGAAGAAACAATGCCAAATGCTCACACAACGCATTGAACAGACAAGGCAAAGTCTCGCGATCCAGTCGAAATACCGCGATGCTGCCATATCAATGGGCAAGCTCTACACCACATCCGACAAGAAGAAAAATTTGGACAGCCCAGATGGAAAGAAGGATAGGAGAAGTATCTTTGGACATAATCGTGCAGGCAGTGATCAGGTTCGAGAGGCGGAACAAGAACGCATAGCCAGCGAGAAGAAGTGCGAGGAATTGGCAACCGAGCTGTGGTCTTTGGAGAAGCGACTGATGGACCCGCAAAGTAGGCTACTGAAGCACACAGCGGGCATTCTGCAGATGACACATAAAGGGCCAAAGAACGTACCCAAGGGTCGGAATGGTATAACTCAATCGGCTGTACCAGGAAGTCCGGAGAGCATGCTCACGTATTCAAACGCACGAAATAGTATTGAACCTATTAGCGATGAGCTCTTCTTCGATGACAGAAGTCTTTACAAGTCCGCAGATGGAATTGGCGATCTGCGACTCAAAGACACCTTTGGGTCTCCACCAAACTCTGCTGGGAGAGAGCAAATGCAAATGATCGCGCAGACCGAGCAAAGACTTGATGATCTGAATAGCCGTCTGAGGGAGGTCATTGTGAAGGTCAATCCTACCAGAGATGGGACTTATGGGACCCCACCAGTCTCTGGAACAAATCGTGATGGAACAGGCGAAATGCTGCAAAGACATTTAGAGTACCTGGAGAGGAGTATTGTTACCATTGACCAGGAGCATACTCAAGCATTGACGAGAAATACACAAGAGTCGGAGAAGAATATTGGCAAGAGACTCCGAGAGTCACAGATAGCCATGGAAAGGAGACTTCAGGAATCGGAAGCAACTACAGAACGGAGGCTACAGGAATCAGAAATAGCCATGGAAGAGACGCTAGAAGGCCTCAACCGTGAGCTTCGAGGCCTCTTACTCCCATACGATGCAAGTCGCCCGGAACCTCCTCAGATTGGTGGCAACGGAGTAGATGACCAGTTGGAATACTTCCAAGACAGCTTGGGCGCCTTGGAAATGGAGCTTTCTCGTGCCGCAAGCAACGCGAGCAAAAACTCAGGCAACCAAGACAATCTTGAGCAAATGGAAACTGTCATGATGGGACTCTGGGACATAATTCAATCTGGCGAGGAGGAGAAGCGGCAAAGGAAGTTGGAGAGACGGAAAACCCGAACTACTCAAAATCTTCCAGAAGAAGACGACGATTCTGGAGATGATTCTACCGATCCGAGCGAACCTTTCTCACTCCAAGGATTTTCTGCAAAGGTGCAATCGCTTTACACTCAAGCTACACGCTTAAAGGATCAAAAGAAAGTCTTGCAACGCCAGATCAAGCAACAACGAGAGTTGAACAGCAAATCCGATGCAACAAAAGATGCGGAAATGGTGCAGAAGGTCGAAGAGCTCGAAAGGACCCAGAATCTGCTCACAAGAACGGAAATGGATGCTGATAAAGTGAGAGAGCAGCTCAGCCTTATGATGGAGAAACTTGATGAAGCCAGACAGCAAGAGCAGTTGCGAGAACAGTCTCGTACCAATGACGAGTCTTCGAAGGTCCGCGCTGCTCAAGCTGAGCTAGATCAAAGGAACGAAACGATCGCTACTCTCGAGGAAGAATTGCAGGACCTAAAGGATGATCAATCCATCGGCAATGCAGAAATGCAAGGCAGGATCGCTGACTCCGAAACCAAGATTGCCTCTTTAACCCAAGAACTGGCTGCAGCTGCAGCTATACAAGCAACGTTCGAAGCCAGGGTCAAGGCCAAGGAACAGGAGATTGTTGACAAGGGGCAAGAGATGGAGGATATGAACATGGAGATCGCTCGCTTGCAAACAGAAGTCACCATTGCCAGAGCTGAGTTGGATGGTGCTTACGGCTCACGAGCACAACGTGCAGCTGAAGTGGCAGCCAATCCAGTCATCCAGAGAGAGATCGATAATCTTAAGGAGAAGAATGTCTCATTAACCAATGAGCTCGCTGGGTTGAGAGTAAAGGGATCCAGCAGTCCGGAGACAGACGAGAAAATGAAGACCCTGAAGAAGGAACTCGAAGAGACGATCGAGGAGTATGAGCAGATGACAAAGGCCAGCATCGAATGGGAGAAAGAGCGCGAGCAACTCGAAAGTACGATAGATAAACTGAGAGATGAGAGGGAGAGAATGGAGGCTGAGCTTAGTGATGAGAAGGTTAGATGGTTGGGAATGAAGAGCCCCGGTTTGGATGGAAGCGCACCTGGGACGACAAGTACTACGGTACTGAAAAATGAGTTTAAGAAGATGATGAGGGATACTAGGGCAGAGAATCAGAAGGCGTTAAGGGTATGCTATCCTCCTTTCCAAAATAGAATCTTACTGACTGACTGTTGTAGGCTGAACAAGCTGAGAGGAGAAGATTGGAAGATGAATTGAGGGCACTAAAACGAGCTCAAGGACCAGGCAAGTCGAGTTTGAGTCAGAGTATAGGTGCTTGACCCGGGTCTCATCTGATGTGATTGGAAGACATTGTACGACTACGATTCATTTGAGCAAAACGCATGCTGGGATCGACGGTATTGTTCGGCGGTATTCGACGAAAAGCTTCATGGAGGGGAACAGTTTACTTTCTAATGTTATGATATACCTTTTTGGTCGGTTGGTTGTTTGAACGATTGTTTGGGGATGCAATAGGGCTGGTAGAGTGGAGTGGAGTAAATTGCTGCATCTGCATCTTTGGCGTGCATTGGAGGCGTTGGTTGTAGTGTTTTGATCAGACCGATGAAGGGAGTTTGAAAGTTATGATAAGTTAGAGGAACAGAGAGGGATGCGGTGATGAATTGAATGTCTGTTCTGAAAATTGCTTCTTGTCTTTGTATCTGCTTGCATGTGCTTGACACTCGTTCGTTATATTCTTTTGACGTATGGTTGTTGGGGATGGGAGGGAAAGGCTGGTTTTTGGGGGTAGAACGTCGGATTGGAACTTCACAGCTTTGGTTGCCTCTTACTATTCGAGTTTCGAGAGTTCGTCCGAAGATGTGAGGCTGAGAATGACTATTTATTGTCCGCATTGAATCGTGAGCCTACATGGTTTTAGCCTCAGTCTTTATCAGGGTCAAGCAGCGTGGCAAGACTACCTCTCCCATAAAATCTTTCATCTCGTGCTCACCAATATCTCTATAAAAGTCTTTACTATTGGGTCATTGCTTGAATTGAGTTTGGATGATCAGATAAGGGGTAAAAGGAAGGAGCGAGGTAGATTTCCAGCACTTTGGTCGAACACCTCAAGATTTGACTAATCTTTTATGAAATAAGTCTTCCGAAGAGGCTCAAGTGATTGGGTCTGGGTTAGCGAAGTAACCGCTATCAACGTATCAAGTCGTTGCTGGAATCGAGGCTAGATAATGGGACGAGGGATGAACAGGTGAAGATGCTCCAAGATGCAATTACCTTCTCACGAAATAGGCTGGAATTGCACGGTCCGAAGTTTCAAATGAGGCCAATGCTCAGAAAGATTCAAGATATTCTGACACGACCGGATAAGAGAATGGAAAGGGGTGGTCAGGTAGATTTCGAGAATTTCGATCGAAGTTGTAGATGTGTTTTAGGCGGATTGAGGATTTTAAACAGAAGCACATTGTTCAACCTGCTCTCTATAAGAAAAGATACGTATTCAAGACTAAGCGAAGATGTCCTAGCACATCACAATGTCGCCAAACAAAAGTGAACGCCTCATCACCCTTCTTTGTACCTTCCTTCTATGCGTTGTGCTCGCTTGAACGTTAGCGTAGACTGCATTTTTTCAAAACGACTTATGGATTTTAATAAGCAATTTTTAACTCAACTAAATATCCCAAATAATCTGGCATAGACTTGGCTACCTACTAGGCGGCAACTTGGTTTGGGTTGAAGGAACATTGCACTTACGTCCCACTGCATTGATGTAGAGCTAAGGTGCCAGATAGCCACTCTGACCTTTGAGAATTTGTTCAGTAATCCATCAAGTGTTATCGGAAAGATATGGCTATGTAGATGTATGAGAGTACTAGAATTAAATTTTTTCTATATTTTTAAGTTTTTAATTATCGAAGCTTTTGGGAGAGGTGTTTGGCTGGCGAAATTTCGGAGCCCAGAAGCGAGAAAGGGGGGTGAAGCGAGATAGTTCTGGAGAGCCGAAATTTTGCCTTGGTTCTCGAGACGTCACCAGGTAAATGCTTGAGAGTTTCAAAGGCTGCGGTGTCCAAAAGTAGATTGAATCACGTATGCGCGTCGCTGTCTCAATAGCATCGATCGGGAAAAAAGAGTTGTATGGGGGGTGGAGCTCAATAGAGCCTAGAGGCAGCTTTGGTCGTCTGGCGGTAAACACGAAGAGGTTAGTTCCCTATATTACGGCCTCAATGCTCATGGGTATCAGGTTCTCCAGAAGCTGGATCATTGAGATAATATTGGGAACGCGACGCTAGGGAAGCACTGAAGCCATTCGGAGCAAG
Source organism: Phialocephala sp. D728 (assembly GCA_003988865.1). Taxonomy (NCBI): domain Eukaryota; kingdom Fungi; phylum Ascomycota; class Leotiomycetes; order Helotiales; family Mollisiaceae; genus Phialocephala; species Phialocephala sp. D728. Next base: position 58,429 of record QYAJ01000102.1, read on the forward strand.
AATGGCGTGTAGCACATTTTTCAGAAAGAAGATAGGAACGATGTACTGTACGCGTAGAATCTCGAAAGTATTTGTTTGATACTTTGAAGTTATTATGTTATGCCACAGCAGCCTCTCGGTCCACGGTACATCACGCCGATATAGCTCGAGCCAGAAGCAAGCAAGCAGTGGGACGAAGATAAATACAATGTAACATGCCCTGATTTGATATCTTCCTAATTCATTTTTGGCACTTTTGTAAATAACACTACAGTGTCCACGTAGGATGACCTCAGAATCAGCGTAGCGCCTCCAGACTCTAAGCTCTAAACTTTCGGCGCGCTTGCAAAGTCAAAAAGAACGTCGTGCCTTCCAAAATGGACACCGCGAGCAGCTTCACGTTCAAGCGAGAGCAAGGTCCCCTGTTTCCACGTGATAACACAGAGTTCACTGCAGCAACAACAAACACGACAAGAATAAACTCATTTTCCACAGATCTGGTCTCGAAGCATCCCGTTCAGCAGCTAATCAACCCTCGCGAACTCGCTACTCTTGCCTCGCAAAGCATGGTCGATACTTTCCCATCCCTTGATGAACCCATCCCCAGAAAACGAGCAACAAACATGCAACCTGCACGTCGATGTGCCGGATCGCTCAGCCGGCAGATTGATTTCAACTCGATCATGAGCTTATCTCCATGTCACTCGAATCGCAAGAGCAAGGGCCTGCATCACGCTGCACCTCCAAACAAAAAGCCACGCAGATACCAACATTCTAAGCAAGTATATCAGACCACTCCACAAAGTTCGCCGTTCGCACTTCTTCTTCCGCTGCTAACGCCAGAACCGCATGATATACACGCGCAGATAGCCCTAGGCAAAAGCACGAATGGGAATTGGCTTGCGAAGTGCAATAGAAGAACAAAAGCTGCTGCAGCCGTGAAGCCTGCAGCATCTTGCATGCTTGTGCATGCATCATTTCGCCCTCCCAGACTCAAAATAACCCGAAACGATACGGCCATTGTGCCGTACGACAACTTTCAACGAATGGGAAGCTCGGGACAGCTTAGGATCCTGCGGCAGCAAAAAAGAAAGTCGTAACGGTGAAAAAAACAACGGTCTAGACGCTGACACAACGTTGGAAACCCCCACGAGAACGTCGCCGACTGGGAATGCCGCCGAGATTCCCCATGTCATTCCCTGTCCTGGTCTCTTGGATATGTCACATAGGATTCCTTTTCCAACGGCACCGGAAAACACGAAAATGGAAAGGAGAGGGGATGTGAATGTGAGCTGTCACATTTACAAGGTCAACTATCCCAGGCATTATTTCAGCCTCCTTATTTACCAGGTGCTTGGAAAGCGAGCCCGGCTGGAGGCTTCCGCGGGCCTGATCCTTGCGAACATTCACCGAGCGTGCCGACGACGAGACAGCATGTTCTCCACAACCGTTCGTGGGAATGGGAAAGGATGCGTGGTACTTCGTATTATTGGGGTCGTTCCCGTGCGCCGCAACGGGTCGGGGGAAGACAGCTCGCTCGGGAAGGCCACCGCGACAGCGTTGCCTTCGTGAGATGAAACTCTTAAGAGGCGCAACGATAATTGCTCTTTCCGGTCATGATTGTCCGCACTGGTGGACGGCCATTCTAGAGTGACGAGGGCAGAAAAGGAGAAAAAGCAATATTGAGATCAACGAAGATGTCCTAACTTCTGAGGGTCATTTCATGCACCTACCCAACGCCACGATGATGTCGAGCCTTGCAATGCACCTCCCGATCTCGGTCGATTACAGTGCATGCAGCATGTCTCGTTCAATCCAGAACTTGGGTAATCGGCATAAGGCCAACCACTATTCTGTTATTGCTACCAGGATAGGGAAGCGGGTAAGCGTTGGGACTTAGGAGCGGTAGATTTGTTTTTGTTTTTGCACCGCTGCGCGTCGTGTCATCCAAAAGAGACATCGAACGGCTATCTACTTTTTGTCAAATTTCATATTCGAATTCTCAGAGAGAAGACCCGCTTCGAAGCTTTTAGAGGGATGACACCAGTTGTCAAAGGATGTGGGCCGTTGGTGAAGATGATTTGGATGCACCAAAACTTAGTTTGATGCTATCCTGCCACTGCAAGATGTTCGATGCCCGCCGGTTGCACTCGCAGATTTCAGCGCAGCAGGACTCGGACGAGGGCATCACTGTGGAACGCTGTAATAGATTGCGGTTGGGACGAGGGACATTCGATCCAGCCAGTAGGCTCGGTCTCCAGCTCCTGAAGAACGCTTTGATGCCTAGTACGTGAGTGACCGTGCAGCACTACTGGAAGAACATGAGATGCAAAGTATAGCTTCTCTTATATATTTGCTACTATTCTATTCCCTGTTGGTGGTGGTGTGCTTCTTTTGGGCGATATGGCTTGAAATTGCCACATTTCCTAGCCTATTTCCCAAAACAGACATTCTGAACGGGCATAGAATAATAGCTCATTCGGGACATTTCTTTGGTGTCCAATCTGCGACGCCTAGATGCAGGAGCTTGCTCGGGCTCAACAATATTTTCGTGGCTCTGACTTCTAGTGTCGGACATCGGAGAATATAATGTCAAAGAGTGCAGAAGAGCTGTACACGTGGATAGGGACCTATTATCGCGCGAAGAAACAAAAAGAAGCAATCCGCGAGTCTGTTATCATCATAGCACGAACCGCTCCTAAGAGTATGATAAACCTAGCGGGGAGCGGCACTTTGTTTGCATTGTGCTGGGCTGCGAGATCATCGTTCAGCCCTTCGGGCAGCCCGGGTAGCATTCTCATCGCCTGACCGTTTCGAAATCTTCGCCGCCGTTCCACTTGGAGTAGCGATCACGCGCGGAATGTACTGGAAGAGGCCACGGAATTTGCTGGCTTACAGAAACTCCTGTCTCGAGTCCTAATGCGTAAACACATTCCAAACCCTAGAGAGCTGAACACGGCACAGCCGCACTTATGGTTGTAGAAGACAGAAAGCAATTGCAACGCAAGCTAGTGAAAGGTAAGGACGGGCTAGTGACGACAACAAGGCAGATTGGAAATAACATTTTGTCCGGACTGTTCGCTTCATCCGACGAAGAACGGTGTGATGAGAAGAATAGAGACTCCCCAATCACATCTCATTATTCAGAGTGAAATTTCAAAGGGCATCTACAGCTGAGCTACACGAGATCACCCTCTACCGATCTACGGAGGATTCATATTCTCACCGTCTCACGACTCGACATATTGGTTCGCTTTGCGGTAGAAAATTGCTATCTGGGATCGCAGGATTTGTGTAAAATCGATGACGACGACGACGTCGTCTGGACCACTTCCACATCGTTCGATCTCCAGCACCTTCGTCTCACCACCATTCGACCGCTGTCAGTAGATAGGAGACGTTGACAGCTGGTAAATGAGAGTTAAAGTTTGGTAGCGCTTAACAGCCAAATGTCTCCAAAGTGGCGGTAGCAAGACAACCAGCGGAGCCCTAAGATAACGGATCGCTTCAAGGATGGCGACGGTGCATCCAAACCGCGAGAGAACGCCATGCTTCAAACTGCAGTTTTAGAGGAGAATGGCAAGCTTCTGCGGGGATCCTTCCTTCCAGGCAGTGCTAGGCTTGCTCTATTTAACCAACGTTATAGGGTTATCTCTGGATCGACACTGTCAGATCGGGAGAAAAGGTCAAGCGAGGAAAACCCCCTTACGAACACTAACACTCCTCGATGCATATGTATCTATGTACTCCTTATGCTCCGGCTGTTACAAACCATAGAACGGTGCATATACTCAAAACAGCTATACATGAAGTAGTCTGTATTGTCTTCCTTCTGGTGCGAGACTACTGCTAGAGAAGGGGTTGGACTGAGAACATGCCTACTTGACGGTTGTGATGCCATGCTAGTTGATACTAAGTATCTGACAGTGAGCTTAGCCTGCTAATAAGACCCTATGACGGATTGTTGGCTTCTGGAGGCTCGCCGACTCGGGCTACCCTATCTCGACATATAAGATATCTCGACGAAGCAAGAACTGAAAAAGAAAGAAACGAATTTGACAATTGGTCCGTCGACCAACGATCTTGGACCGAGCCGAAGTCGATACTGGATCTCTAAGGCCTTTGTCTGGATAAATGAGGTTTTCTACGTCTAATGGGTTGGCCGACCAAGCCTAAAGATAGTGGCCGGAGAAGCTTCTGGGAACAGTTAGAGCTGAGACGGCGTGTATCGAGATATCAAAAGCTGCTGCGCTGGATATCCCGAAACTCGAGATAATGATTCATGAGGTGTCATTCGCAAATCCCCCTCTTCGCACCTGGCGAGCTCGTCGAAGAAGTTGTTAACGTATAATGATAGTTGCAGTGCCCGTCATATCATGGTGGTGGGCTGGTAGTCTGTTAGGGCTTGACGGCGTGTTAACGATTGCAAGATGTTTATAGTGCTAAATGTAAGTTCCGTCTCGCTCTTTGCTCAACACGATAAAACTTTGAAGTTATTGAAACGTCTGAGGTTAGTTTGAGTACATTTAAGTCTATAACACGATCAGTGTATGTCTCCATTTGGGTGTTTGTCTTGAATTATGAAGACAGATAATTCCACTAACTCGTTGTGGTAGACTGACAGTTCGTTACTTTCGATATCCTTTGTACGCAGGTGTAGATTGGCTACGAATGCTTCAATTCTACTCTCGGAAACACATCCCCCAGGTCCAGGAAGCCGGCTTGTCGGAGAGATATTTGCTGCGAACCGAGCTCCAGTGGTTGATGCTGGGTTCTGAAGTCTACAAATGAAACCGTTCTTAGGCAAACAATGCTCGAATGAAATCGAGAGCGTGGAAGCGGCTCAACGGAAATGACGATGAAGTCGAGATCGCTGCTAGGGTGCCCTGTTGATCAGCATCAGGGATTGGCAAGTTTGCCGAACCTCAATCGGGGAGATATTTGGAGATTAGATAGAACTTTCTCGACTACGCACGAGAGAGCTGCAACCGCAGAAAACGTGGGCATACCTTGCGAGACTCCCATACAAGATAGACTGGACCTGCTCAGCAACCAGTCGCGGGGAATAGCGGGAATAGTGGTCGGCCATAGCCGCAAACTTCAACCCAGACAAGCCTCGCACTTGCTATACTTTGGTCGATGAAGGGTCTGGCTTAGTTGTTTCAGTCCCTTCGATTGCTTTATTTGATGATACGTGCCAGCTTATGTCGGCCTCCTCATTCGCACATTGGAACTTCTGGTATATACGATTACGTATACAGGCGTTCCGTGATGGGGAATGGTGAGAGGCTTGGACCGTTGATGCTGTACCTGTGAATGGCCTGGAATTCATATTCGCAACCGTCGGGGAGCGATTACGTCTTAGGGCATATCAAGTCGTTTGTGCTCGTCTCGCGGATCGCACCCGGGAGCCGAGTGGGCGCTAGCTAAGAAATCGCAAGCAGGAGACTAAGTTTACCTATGCAATATGAGCTATAGTAGACGGTAAGTGTTTCTCCTTTCACTGATACGGGATTGCGAATGAATATGTACGGAGGGGCACATCGTCATAAGATGGTACAGCTGCGAATTTTGGATTGTCATACACGAGGTTGTCGGACTTTGATCATTGGCGTTTGGTGGAGAGCCGCGATGCAACGCACATACGTTTTACCCGGCGGCGTACATGCCGGGCATGATGTTCTGCGGAAAGAAAGGCTTTCGAATGTGGGCCAGACAAAAAGCTCTGTTCTCGCTTGAGCAACGTCCTTCACGCTCGACTAGTCTCACAGATCTAGATCGGAAGCCACGGCATGGTCTTGACTCCCAATCTCCCAGGAGCACCGTTGCAGAAAATACAGCGTGGAAAACGAAGAATCCAAGATTTCGATCTTATCACGGCCCAATATCTTCCAGCAATAGCTTTCCCGGCCGCTAATTGGAGAACGAGAACCGAATTGATAGATAGGATTGATCGACAGGTAACGAGGCTCGGAAGCGATTCCGGTCGGTGGATCAGCTTGTCTCTTTGGTTCGGTTTTACCTCTGGGCCTGCACTAGCTGAGTGAAACTCGCTTAACACGTGCAAACAGGGAATTTGGGCCGGATGGGATGGGATGGGGCTACTGGGCAGAAGACATGGGTGGGTAGGACTACGGAGCCAGGTATTCCACGAACCAGCCAGCCACTGGAGGGCGGACGAGGGAATTAGAAAGATATTGAATGATTCGGTAACGAGGAATCGAGATCTGGGGAGCCTAGGATTTGCACTGTTCACAACTTTCAATAGTTTTGGCTCTATGGTACCGTGGTACCGTTCCATGTTGATGGGATGGGGCGGGGAGATCTTCGAGGTCACTCGGTCAGCGTGCGTGAGTAGTGCACCAGGTGGTTGCTTGATAAGCTTGTTATCGGGAACTTGGGAAGTCCCCCTGGCCAAAAGAAGGTTGACGTTGACGGAAGAGGGCGAGCCCGAGGCGGTTCGGGTCAGGTTCCAGTGCCAAAATTCTCCTTCCTCTTTCCTCTTTCCATTTTAGAAGGTGCAGCAAGCTGAGGCTAGAAGCGTGATGGTGAGGGCTGCGGAGGTAAGTTTGGAGGTTTGTTCCGGAATCCGGAGGGTTTTCTCTGCGTGAACGCCACCAGTCAGTGCGTGCAGAGCACCAGGTGGAGACACTAGCCACAAACGCGATATCGCTTTTCCTGAATTGGCGAGAGACATTAGTGTCGCTTGTTGGTGTGAGAAGTGAGGCGGGTTTCAGCCACACACTTGAAGGTTTGAACTTGTGATCGTGATGCGAGGATTGGCGGTGTCAATGCAATGCGCTCATCTGGTAGGGGAAAATACGAAGCTTTTGAGTTTGAAGTTATTTCCGGGGTTTTTGATCGGTTTGTAGGGCGATCTTGTTAGTTGGAGCGAGGGTAAGGCTATGTAGGTTTGACATCTGCATCGGAGAATAGAAATGTCATTCATTCACTATCTGTGCGATTCAAAGTTTGCGCGAGGTTGTCTAGCACGAGGTGCTCTAGTGCGATCGTCTTGTGTCTTGAATAGTCCTGCCAATTGGGAGCGAGAGTGGTGGGCGCATGTATTCTACCCAATGATGATTTGTTTTGCCGTTGTTTTCAAACATGAAACTTGATTTGAGTTGGCACAGAAGGCTTTTCTGATGGTGGGGCATTCGGAGGAAGCTGAGCTTGAATTTCGCGACTTCGGAGGAACATCGAACAATGAAATGTTGTGCGAAGGAATGGTCTTTGTTGCTGCCGAAAATCTTGTTTTGGGCTGGTTTGCTGCGGATCTTGAGCTTTCTCGACCTCGAAAGGGAATTGGTGCGAAGATGGCGTTCGAGATGTAGTGGAGGAGGCATTTCCTGCTGCCAGGAATCATGTTTTGGGCTTGTCCCCGCAGTCCTCAGGGTGTACCGACGTACCGTTCACCTCGTCAGCTTCCAATGCGCATCCAGTTTCCTCTTCTTCTCCATCATTTGACCATTTTCTTATCTTCCGTTCTGCATCGAGATGAAAAAAGCGAGGAAATGTGGAAATGCTAAACTCCCTGAAAAAGAATGAAGCTATTGATCCCAAACGGTGACCCGGAAGATGTGCCTGCGTCTACCTGCGTCTAAACTACGTTTTGTGTGTGGCAGGTGTAACATGTACCTCTCCACAAACGAATCTTATCAAGCATCTGACAAAGCGATGACAAGGCAAAGTACCAACGTTGTCTCTCTGGTTTTCGTTCCAATTATCAGCCTTCTGTTAATTGAGACTGTTCGGTAGATTGCGGGGAAACCATGTTCTTGCAGTTCGGTTTGAAGAAAACGTGGGAACGCAAAAGTGAAGGGCCCACGACTTGAACCGTGCCGTCCCGCGCTCTGTCGTGCGATATGTAGGTCTGAGGATATTCTCGAATATAGAGTGTGGTTGGTGGTGTCCCTGCAGAAAGCAAATGCAGAGACACTTGAGCACGCCTTGTGATCATCGAAACCTGGCATCAGATCTGGTACACACGAGCGAGGGTTCGATGAATGATGTGCGATTCGCGATGAGCAACTAAACCCTAGAAATGAAAGGATTTGGTGTGTGTGGGGAACATGAACATGTATGCAAGTATTCATAAAAATGCTTTGTGAAATGGTCTCATGAACCTGCAAGATTATCCAGAAGAAGCGAAACGCGGGGAAATAGCCGTAGGTGAATGAGGGAGAAACCTGGGGTTTCTGGCGGTGAAGGTGTCAAGTGTGAACCGTTACCAAACTTCGAGCAACCAAACCTTGAACAACCACTTCCCGTGATCAAGGTTCTGATATAGCCCCTGGAATTTCTGTTATAGGTACCACACACATGTACTCTCTATGCAGGCTTCACCGCCTCCTTCAATGACGAAGTATCTGTACAAAGTATTGAATTTGAAATGAGTGTCGTTGAAGAGGTGTGCAGACTGACCAATGATAAATCCTGGATTTGGAAATGCATCAATTAGGGGCGTGGTATTGCGGCCCCTATTCTGATATACCCCCGAGAAAAGGAGATGCAATGCTGCCTGAATTGCGGCAGGAGATGAATCTTCCAAAGTCACTCTCTATCGCAAACGTGAAAGTATGCGAACTCTCGGCCTTTCTGATGAGGTATCTCTATGACGGTGGTGGACATCATGAATGGGTATTTCGTCATTGGTGGCTTCGAGCGCCTCCTAAGCGCGATGAATCTGGTTGATATCAGGTCTGATATTGTGGCTTACATCTGTGAAGCGTAACACCGGCACGTGTAAATGTGCAACCCAGACGCCTGCATGAGGGGGGATGAAAAAATGGGTGTGTACCTGCTGCGGAAGAATAGCGAGCGCATTGTTCGCAGCGAGGCTTTGGAGATCCAGCCGAACGTTGGCCCAGCCTAGAAACGGAGATTTCGGAGGATAATGAGAGTTCGTTGAGACGTGCAGATAGTTCGTGGATGTGCAGCTGGTCTGGAAGGTGTGCATGTGGCACGAGCGTGCATGCCTTTAGCTTGTGGCTCAGAGGGGTTCGCAGCTGTTTACGTCGCAGCCACGGTCGTGCGTGCATGCCATGGCGATGGACTTGTAACTTGTGATCACCATGAAGAACTTGGGATGAGGACGGCGACGCATGCTGCGATGCAGACTCCAGATTCATCTCGGAAGTAGTTATGCTGCCCGATCCTTCGGGCGGGATGCAGTGCTCGATAGAGGTCGTGCGTGCGTGCATATGTACGAAAGGTACGTGAGATGTCTGATAGGATCATAGGGGCTTTGAATTGTCATATCCTCAACCGGTATCTTCCCCACCTGTTTGATTCCTACTTCCAACTCTCGAGAGGCCAAAGAACCACTACTGCGAGTCGGAGATTAAAACTCCCTCTATTCCTGCATGACAAGTTCCCGTCGCCCAAAACTGATGCATATTGAATAGCATGATACTGCATGCGTGGTGGACGAGATGGAGGTCTCGAGTGCTGCACTTGGCGGATCGCATCTCAAGATATGGTCGGAACTGGTGAGCACAACCTAAAGGTCGGCACATTCAAGGTCTCATTAAGCTTTCCGCCTCGAGGTGGGGTAGTTGGCAGAAAGAACGACTGGGAAGGCAACCGACAAGGTGCAAAACCTTCCGGATTGGGTGGATACTATAAAATGATTTTGGATTTTGCATAGAGAAGTTCGGTTTTGAGTCGACGTTCTTGATTGTAGAATTTGATGATGCAGTCGTCCAGAGCCCAGCTTCCGAACTGCAACGGTTTCTGTCTCAGCAGCGCCGTTTCTTCTCATAATCATGCCACAATGCATGTCCACACTAGCTTCGAGGATGTAGTCTTGTCTTCCGGTCAGAATGGGTACGTATCGTAATGGAGACGAGTCATGCCAAGGAAAACTGGAACATGCATTGGACCAAAAGGACTTCGAGTTAGTGTTAACTAGAAACACGATTTCCTCTGTATCGAGAGAAGTAAGACTCACCCTAGCGATGCGACTCGAACGGAGAGAGATAATGATTTTGGTATAGTTCATGAATGCAGATAGACTTGCCGGTGCGCTGAGCGACCGTTGAGTCAGTCGCGGGCTTGCGGGACTTAGTCCGTACTCTGTTTGCTAGAAGCATTGCACTATTTTGTGAATCGCAGGATTCTCATCACTGTCAAGCGCCTCGGTAGTCATTCTGATGGGCGAGTCATGGTTCACGAATTCGGAGTCACAAGTAGATCTCATGTACCTCAAGTACTAGATCACAAGTGGACGATACTTGGGTTGCACTGAATGGCCGAAACAACGTTCTAGATAAGACTCCCCGCATCGTCAAGGTCATTGGCGGAATGGGATGGTGGGGTTAGGTGTAAAAGGTGCCGTATGGCACTTTATTAAACTCGAGATTCCCTGTGTAAATCATACCACAAGGCAAACATAACCGATGGCCGGTGGCCGACGACCTGAGGAGATCCCGATAAGGCCTCCGTTGATAAGAACGGCCTCGGCCTGTAGAGCCCGTCCAAGGCCTTGCGGACAAAAGCTCGTGGAACAGGGTACCTGTCATAATGCCTGTCAAACTTTGTGTGGCTGACCCACAATCCATTGTGCCTGGCTCTTGTGGACGATCCATCGCAAGCGTGTTTATCTCCTTCCTCTCGATGTTTCTCTCATAGTTATCATGATGGATCGTAATATTCAATGTGACCGTAATCCTGCTGAAGTTGTGAAGAGCAGCCGGGATTTTGTCGTTCCCGGAAATCACTGAAACAAGAACCTGGATTCTGACTCCTGAGATGCAGTTTGATTAGATTCTTCTGTTAAGATATGCCGGAAGACACCGACTGTCACCCGTGGTGTTTCTTCAGCTAGGATTATGCAGCGACTGTGCACATGCATAATATCCTTGCCCTGGTAAGGTGCAGGCACTGCATGAACTGTTGCAGCAGAGGGGCCTGGTAAGAGTGAGCCTTGAAGCCATATTTCTCAGGCTTCTGATGTCTTTCGTGGGGTAAGAACAAGCATTATCAGAACTTGCATACAGACGTGAGAGGTCTCTGGATGCCGGATGGGGACTTTGCTTATATCGCAACGTATACCATCATGGGCGATAAAACCCATTATATGACTGCTTCATTCAGGTGAGTAAAGGTTGTGAAGCTTGTTAAGAAAAAGATTTCGATGGAGGGGTTTTTGGTTGGTTCTGTCAGCGCTGATGCAACATCCTAAAAGGCCCCGCTCCGGCAGTGCCGTCGCTCATGACGGTCCGAGCGCTGCGCTCAGACGTATGGCTCGATGCCGCCATTGCATCTCCAGTACCTTCGTACATCCAGCTAGCTCCCAGAGAGGCCAATAATGTCTGATGATCAAAAAGATTTGTACAGGACGGTGAAGAGAATGTAGACCCGCGGGCGATACATATCCAAATCCGGCAGCTCTATACACCACTGCCAAGTATTTGGTGCCTTGCGCGCTAGGTTTGCTCGAGGGTCTCAAGAAGCCCGTTGGGTTTAGCAACTTGACCCCATTAGCCCGTATCATTCAGATTCATCAAACTGTTGCCCGGTGTTTGTTGGTTCTTTCAAGCCACTTCCGGACTGGACGTCGCAATCTTCAGAAAAGAATAGCCTTCAGTTACATTGCATCTTAAGAGAAGAATCTGGTACCCAGGCAATTTTCCGAAAGAAGAGGCTCAACCAAAGTCTGGGGAAAATATCTGATCAAGCCAGCCACCAGGCACGGTTCGCAAGCCACGAGGTTCGTAAATATCCGTATTCAGCCTATGCAAGTCCATTGTGACGGTAGGAACATCTCGCATGGCAGGAACAGAATGAAGACAGCCATCGAGGGCTCAAGAACTGGATTATAGTGCCCTCCATGTAGGGCGAACAAGTTTGACCTCTGTTTGAGAATCTATTTGTGTCAGGTCGATACACCCGTGAACTCTTGGTCCGTGGTTGTGGGTTTTACGCACTGGCAGTCCCCTTGACGGTGACAATTCATGTCGAGTAAAGAGAATTTCAACAGTGGCAACCATGCTCGACAGAAAGTGACTTGAGGTGCATAATTTGTATCGCTGTGCCTCCTAGAGACATGCAATGATATTTGTAAGCTGTACACTGGTCATGAGAGACTCTCAGTCTGCTCAAGTGGAAAAGTCGGTGTATGCGGCCAGTAATTGGAATTGCCGTGTAGGTGCAAAGGAGAAAGGGGGGTGGTTCTGATGGACAATTGGAGTTACCAGAACTCTCGCACTTCTCTTTCGAGGACTGGTATCCGATGTGGAGATTGGTACAGTGATATCCTCTTCCGTTCCACATGTTCTGGCGTAGTATTCCTCGGCAGCCAAGTCCTAGATCGTTACGACTCACCATCTCAGGTACGATCTGAAGGCGAAGGTTGAAGAGACCAGCAACGTCGCTCCCAACCTCGCTCATCCGTGATGCGAGCTTCCGGTGATGGTGCGAAGGACGTGAGTCTCGGGGCAACGATTCCTGATCGAGGCAATCATCCGAAGCGGATAAATGACCGGGAGACCAAAGAAGATCAGGAGAAGACCATGGGACTGCGAGGTTTCGATTCTGTTTCACAAGTTTGCCCCCTCGAGGGTTCGCGCCGAAATGCGGGAAGGGTCTCTCCAAAAGGATAACGACTGTTGGTGATGGCTTGAAGAAGCTCGCCCTTCTCTAAGAATAGAGCCCACGTTGCCTAGCTGGACGCCATCCCTGTGCCATCCTAGGGTTCTCCTCCCCGCTCACGGTGGAAAGATGTTTCAAGTTTCATCTTCATCACGACGAATGTTCTCGATAAACATGTCTCTCCGGCGCCAGCGTCAAGTTCCAACGTCGGATTGCATTTCTTCAGAGCTCAATTATAATGCTTGGCGATGAGGGTCGTGGGACGTGCTGAAGATGGCGGGCCAGTCTCTCGCAGCAGACAAATCGTCCGACAGCGGATGTGCAATGTGCAGCGCAGTAGGATGCAGCTCGCTAGGAGCAATTGTTGCATCGTAGATAAAACTTGCAGATTGTGCCTGTCACCGTGCATCATGGCGTTGGGAGGGCGGACTGATGTTTTGGTGCACTCTCGAACCGATCATGAGACCTGCGATATCTGTGACGGTGACGCACAAGAGCAGATTGAGCACAGCTGCTAGGCGCAACGGGCTTCTGTATACAGAAGTCGCGAGCCGGCGGAGGATACCATACCCACCGAGGGGCAGAGGAGAAACATCCTGCCTCCACAAGGCCACATGCGAGAAACAAATAGCGAGAATCTGGAAGCTGACCCGAGTCCTGGGGCGTCGACGCGGTTCCTGAGGTTCAAGACATTGTCACTGTGGAATCCACTGTGGCTTCTCGACGAAGCTGTGGCTGCTTCTCCGCGTACCCTCTCTGTTCTTCTCAAGTGTTCGAGTCTCAGATCATTCCGACACAGGACGACCCGAACCACCATCAGCCATAGCCTGTCAGCATTCTAGCATGCATGTAGACGTCGAACCCGAGGAATGCAAACCAAACGTAACACCACCACCACTCCAGATTTCCCATATTCCAACCCGCATTCGCGATGTCCGTCCACAGGACGTTGACGTCCTGATCCAGCGAGTCGAGTCGAGTCCCGATCAGCCTCTTCCTGGTCCTCCCATCCTCCCAGGCCCAACAGCCCCCGGTCGCGGTGCTCAGCTTCCTTGTCGTCTCGAGGCAGCGGGGATGTGAGGGAACGAACTAAGGCTTGCTCGCAGGGTTCCGAAGTCCTATTTAGTTAGTGGTGGTAGTGTGAAAGGGCGAGGGGCAGAGATACGGACTACCTAGCGTGGACTGCAACTCGCTTGGGGAGCTTCCGCACCTACATTTATCATGCCGATAAGTGGAAACCTCAGGCATCAAGTATGGCGGTACCGAGAGAGTACGTAGTATGTGCCAGGTATCTCTGTACTGTATCATCACACGTCTCTTCACACACACACATACATCACATCGCGTCGAACTTTCCTTGTCAAGCCGTCATGCTTACTGCGACTCTTGCTGCTGAGCCCTGAGCCCTGAAGCTGGAGCGGAAGAATCTGGGAATGGTGGCTTCATCAACGATAACATCAGCGCTCCCCGTCTCCTCTGGATGAGATTGTACTGTACGCCCGAAAATCGGCGTCGGAAGTGCTATTAAAACTGACAGTTCCATCACCACACCACACCACACGATATCTAGTGGCTAGTTAATCTACGCACGAGTGCGGTTCTGACTATTGAATCTTGTTATTGTTCGAGAGCATTGGACTGACGATGATGCGTGCTTTCCGGTCTGCTTCCGGCTTTGATAGTCGTGAAGGTAGAGAAGCGAAATATATTGCCAATCTTCGATAAATGAATAACCTCTTCACTCCAGCGCAGGCCCACAAGAGGGGTGAGAGCGACCGTGGATCGCACCGTATCGTATCGTGATGCATTGAGCGATGAGATTCCGATGCCTCCAGAACAGGCACCTGCATTGAAACATCAAATCACCACCGTCCAATTGCCCGCCATTGCCCGCCATTGCCCAATGGCAGTCGAGAACTTGGACCTGGTAGTGAACCCGGATCACATCTCAAAGGTGACCTGCAGCTCGTCATGTCCATTCTTCTTTGTTCAGATATCGTCCAACTTTCTACCGCTCTTTTGGGAAGCCATCCCGCCAAGTAAAATGAGCGGTCCCTCACATCACTGCTCTTTCGATCGACCATCCCCATTTGCTGAGGGCCGAATCGGCCGCATTAGGACAGCTCGAACGGATGATCCTCTCAGCCGTCGACCGTCAGCCCTCGTCAGCACCTCAGCAGAGAGGGTCCTATTCCTGTACAGTACCCGCCTTGTATCGTGATTCGAGATTCGAGATTATCACGATCTCGGAATCCAGCCGTGCCTGTCCCCCCTCTTGCAGGCCTGCCCAGGCTCGACATCATCGTTTACGCTCTCTCGGTGCCGAGCGTGCTAGGACCGCTGCTGCGATGGTAGTGGCAGACCATCTCAACTTCTCAAGTCCTCACGGCGCTGTCTGCCCAGTGCCCAGTGCCCATCGCAATCCCAGATATTGCTTAATCTGGGGGGCAGCAATGCGCTTCCAGAGTCCTGTCAAAGAGACTTGGTTCGTTCAGCGTGCAAAGCGTGCCGTTGCGAGCGTGCAAGGCCGGTCCCTGGAAAGCCCTTCTCGGGCTCCTACGAATGCCAATCGAAACGTGACCATCCTCATGCCCTCCCAGGCTTTCCGGGCAGCAATCCAGCCAGTCAAGCGGTGGCCTGGGTTTAGGCTTTGCAGGGGATGAGAATCCCCGAGTGAGCACACCACTGAGCTGCTGGACGCGCGACCAGGGCACATCCACGGCGTCAGGGTATCCTGGAGGTTATCACTGAGGCTGGTCCCTGATATGGACCGGGTCGCGGCTGACCCTGGCAGGCACTGGGATTATTGCGAGAGCGTGCTGGGTTGCTGGAGTTGCTGGAGTTGGAATGGAAGACGACGTTCCAGCGCTGGTGAGTGGTATGGTGAGTGGTATGGTGTGGTATGGTGTGGGATGGGATGGTGTCTGGGACTGTACCGCAAGAACCAGCAGCAGCAGCAGGAGCAGGAGCAGGAGCAGGAGGGAACAGGCGCAGGCCAGATTCGTTTTTGCTCTCGCTTTTGCTCTCGCTCTTGCTCTTGCTACCGCTCTTCTCCTGCTCCTCTACTGCACGACGCTCCCTGCTCCCACACCTGCCGTGTCAGTGTCCAGCGATCGATGGGCGATGAGCGTCTTCGCTCCAAACTCCAAACACACGGACTTGCGTGCATGAGTTTACGCCGTATCATATCTGGGAATCTGAACAGAACTAGTTTGGACGGAGCAGTGGTCGTGATATCAGTTTACGGCGTAGGGCTCACAGACGCAGACGCAGACGCAGACAGCGCTGGCGGGGCTGTATTCACGACTGCCGTATTTCGAGCTCGGCTACGGTAGTCTGCTTCGGCTGACGCCCCTGAATGCGCGGTGCAGGTGGGATTCGAGGAATCGTCGCTAAGTCGAGTCGGGTCGGGTCTGCCCCCCCGCCTCGTCGTCCTCGCCCTCTTCCTCTTCCGTGCCCCCCTGTCGAGTGACTTCCCTGTCCCCCTCCACGCCTCCTGGTCCTCACTTCGTCCGTACCGTTGACAAACTCCACCTTTGTTCCACTGCGTGCATGCCTCCATCCTCCTCCCTGCTCCGACTCTAGTCTCGCAGCGGCCCACAAGTTGCAACAACCCCAACCCCAACCCCAGTCCCGGCCCTTGTCCGCCCGCCTCGAGGCCTCGAGTTCTCACTTCTCACCAACTACAGCGCCCCCTGCGACCCTAGCCGGACCTGGCCCAGCCCCAACCCAGTTCACCGTTCACCACACTTCGCACCCTGGCGACCCTGCCATGCACCGCTGCTCCCCTGGCGACCCATCCCTGATCAGCCCAATGGCATAGTGCGCTGCGCCTACCCTACGTCGTGAACGGCTAATGTGGAATATCTGGGGATTAAGCTCTTTTGGGTTGGTGTGGGTGTAGCTGCAGGCGCTCCTGGGGGATGCACCTAGCTCTCCTCGCAGCTTCGCTTGACCGATAGCAAGATGTCTTGTACCTGATTGACGATTTGACCTCTCGAGCAGGTGTGGGGCTGCTCTCTAGTCTCCACTCGTTATTTACGGTCCTGGACTGTACGATCACAAAAACGACCCTCAGACACGGACTTCACTACGCCTCCGGAATCCCAGACCTCAATCCTCAAAGTCACATATAGGGCCCCTCGAAACTCTATCGGAGCTGCCTTTCTCTTTCGTACAGCACCAAACCAATTCGATCTCTTCTTCTGCGAGTCAGGAAACCTTTCCATTCTCCTTTCTGTGCTAGTCCGTGACAATTGCTTTCCGGCGCCCATGCTTGTGGCCGTATAAAAAGAAAGACGGACATCACTTGCATCAGACTAGTCCAGCTGGTCTTCTGTCAAGGCGTAGTCGACGGCAGCCCAGGAACGCGCCGTTACAGCTACGAAATTTCCCCACTTGGAAAGACTAGACAGTCCATATTCTGAGGCCCATATCATCAGCCATCATCCCACCAGAATCCGAGCACTTGAACGTCCTTGCGCTCAGAGGTTCGGTGATCATTCCAGCCACTGATTGCCCACGAACATCCTCTTTCAAGAATGGTCCCTGTTTCGGAAACCTAATACACACAGCAGGATAATCCAGCACTTGGACGTCGAAACAAGCAGACCAGCTAGCTGCCACGCTTCCTCTGCCGAAGACTCTTCTTTCTTTTCTTCGACCACGGTTCGTACAGCCACTCGCAACAGCCGGACCGCGGAAGGCTAGACCAAGGAAATCCCTTAGTCAGGCAATTTCGAGAACGTACTCCTCGTAGGAGTATCTTTATTGCTCGTGCGCCCCGCCAGACCCTATTGGAGTAGCCTCCCGGGACCATCCAGTTACAAGTAACAAGCTCAAGAGTATGTAAACGTCTGCTCCCCCCCCTCACATCATATGGCCCCCATCAGAGAAGACCCTGACTCCCTCAGATCTTCGATTTAACGACGGCTTGGCTTGGTCTGTCTTCACAGCAACTTGACAGTGGCAACCATTTATATCAGTCTCTCGAAGCACCATTCACTACCAGCTTCCACCTACAGCACTTGCGCTGGACGCTTCAATTCCTCAAGGCATAACAGCCACCAAGACGACTCGCGGGGACATCAGTTTCAATCCATATAGGAAACTTCTGCAACCCTAAGTCGGATCTCCACTCGCTTCAAACTTCTTCGAACACCGGGATTGCTTCCATTAGGACCTTGACTGTTTGGATTGCAGACCACCCACTGCTTCAACTCCAGATTTCTAGTCCAGGAAGCAGATACTATTATCTTAAAGAAACAGGCCCACGTCTGGCTCGGTGCTACGGAAAAGAGATCAGAATGGACGTTATGGAGTTGGTAGAGAACGAGCCTAACGCGCGCCCTTTCCAGTGTGACTGGCAAACTTGCAACAAAGTGAGTATATACTTGGCTACTTCATACCGGTCAGTCAACTGATGCGAAATCATAGAGCTTCAACCGTAAATCCGATCTGCAAAGACATTATCGAATCCATACCAATGAGCGTCCATACTCATGTATGACTCCTGGCTGTGGGAAAAGCTTCATTCAGAGAAGTGCGTTGACGGTCCATATCCGTACTCACACAGGCGAGAAGCCCCATCAATGCCAGCACATTGGCTGTGGAAAGCGATTCTCCGATGTACGATCCACCCAAAGAAACCTGAGCGATGTAGAGCTAATGCTTTTTAGTCTTCGAGTTTGGCACGCCACCGCCGTATTCATACGGGAAAGCGTCCTTACAAGTGTGCTCATGAGGGTTGCTTGAAGAGGTCCGTAAATGAGAACATATGCTATTAACATTCACTTACCCCGTATAGCTTCTGCAGAAAGACCACCATGGTGAAGCACCAGCGACGTTCGCATCAACGAGGAGTTCATTCCTCGGAACTCGATGATGGTGACACCTCTGATTCGGACAGCGGAGAGTCTCCATCTACTCCTCAGCACTCTGGTCAGATGCAATGGCCTCAGACTGTCCAGATTCCTCAGCACATGCCGCATGGACACCATATGCACCGAGCACACTCGTTCGCGGATTTTGGTCACCACCAAATCGACAGTTATCCGATGCAGCAAAACTTCGGGCATCGTCATAGCCTCTCGTCCGGAGGACCACAACACTTCAATGGCCCCATCCAGGAACACAGCCACCACAATCATATAATGCACCGTGCTCCAAGTCTTCCAGCTCATTCTTCATATTACGTCCCTGAGCAGAACAATCCCGGTGTCGCCACTTTGAATACAAACCCGACTCCTATCCAGACGTACCAAATTCCTCGTCAGTTAGAACGACAAGAAGTTCTTCAAAGCAGCCCCAGCAGCTACTCTTCTGCTTCAAGAGCCAGTCCCGTGTCGCAGGAGCCATTCTACACACATCACCCTGCCCAAGCCGCGACGTATGCACTGCAGAACTCGTCTCCGATTGAGCAACAACCAATGGTCCAGTACCAGCAACAAATTCCTCAGCATCTGGCGCAACATCACGGTCTGCCCACACCAATCTCGCAGGCTCCTCATCCACAGGAACAGTTCCATCCTGGTACTCCACAAGAGGGGCAATGGTATGAAAATGTCGCTTATCAAGCTCCAGTGGAAGTCATCAGCCACATTCCAGCATACCCTCCAACGCACGTTTTCAGTGATCCTTGGGCGCAAAAAATCGAGGCCTACGATGATCCATCTTTACAGATGCCCAGTGCTCGCATTGAGAACCTATAGTGGTCCCCTAATCCAATAATTTCTCGATTTGCGTGTGTCCGTTCGACGTCCAACAACATTTCTTTGTCTCGCAAATTCAGCGACTGTATCATTAAAACGGCAGCTTATACCCAAGAGACTCCGGGACCACAGCACCATCATCTCTACATCGCAAAAAAAGAACCAAAAAAACTACCTCAGCAAAAGGCGTTCTTCCCCTCTTCAACCTCGCTATAATTCCTCGACGATTTACGATCGCATATCACATCACCAAAAAATACCCAACACGCAGCCGCCACGATTCGACGACGACACATACCCCTTATCATCATATCTAAGTTAGTGTTTTGAGAGCCAATATCCCTCACGGGTTTGGGTGGCTTTTTGACTTCATTTCTCACGACGTACTTTTATTGTTCGTTTTTTCATTTGTCGAAATTCTCTTTTTGTTCTGGTCTATGGTTTCCTTATATATCTACCTATTGGTACAAACACATCCATGTAATTGATGCTTGAGAGCATGCACGCAGTAATGAAGGTGCCTTACGGGATCATGAAGAAGATGTGTTTTTGTATTGTGTACGCTTGCATTGGGAAGGGGTTTTGGAGGGTGATGTCGATTTCAACGACGGTGATGGGGAGACGAGCACCATGTAAAACTAGCGCGATGGAATTGTTAATTGGGTTCACATGGGGATTTTGTTGTATCTGTAACAGGAATAAAAGCTAAATAAATTTTACACGTGTTCTTTTTTCTGAGACTGAGACCGAATCGCGAGCACGTGAGGTCAATTCCTCTTAGCCATCGTTTCTACATGCAAATTGAGTCGTCCCAAAATGCAGAAGTATATCCTCAATCGTTGTCGTAACCGAGCTTCGGTATTTTATCGAAATAACCTTTAGCCATGGACCAAAAAGTCATTTGCATGGGACCGGTCACTGATGAATGTGGTGTGCGCTAAGTCGTTTTAGGCGTTAGCTCATAACCTTAATCAATTGTTACGGCACGTGCGGACACACTCCGATGCCGACATCAAAGAATCATCTGGTCTTGCCTTCGAGCCAGTCTGGCGTTATTAACCGCGACGCTCCGGTCGACACGCTACAGTCATTTATCAACAATCCTTACTGTATTTAGTATCTCGCAGTATCAACAGAAGACGACCCTGGGGATCCTTCGTGAATGTTGTGAATGGATGGTTGTTGAAATTGTGCCGGACTCCACCGTCTACCATGGCTTTCCAAATCTCAACATTGCCTGTAAGAATGAATCATTGCATCTGCAGGTCTGCAATTGCGCTGGTACTGATAAAATGTCGATAGGGACTTGCGGCTGCAACTACTGAATTATGGCCGTCAATGTCGAATGCGATGGCCTCGCCGTGGAGGGTCTTTGGGCAGGGAAAGCAAAATGCGCCACAATCAAAGTCAAGAGCTGTTCAACAGCGGCCATTCTCGCAAAGCGCTCTTACTCCTACTTCTGTGACTCCTGTACGTTGAACTTTCCCCTCCAAACCCTATTCCTTCAAGCTAATGTTATTGGCAGGCATCCAGAATCGAGATCCCGGAGTGTTTGCGTGACCTGCATCCATCCTTTGCCTCGCAGCTCACTCCCCGAGTCATACCTCATGCTCCGTCAAATATCCGTCATACGTTTGCGGCCATGCCTAAGAGTACTCTCAATGCCGCAAATCCTATTGTCCGGCGTGCCTGGCTCGCTCCCCAAAGCCGATTGATGTCCACCACGATACGATCACGGTTCCTCAAACCTGACATCACGCCCTCAACGATGTTTCCACTTCAGCGAAGAACACTATTCGGTTCGTCTACTTCTAGAAGCATTTTGGCACATTTGGAGGAGACAGCCAATAAGAATCCCAATAGCGCCACTTCTCAATACGCCTTCTATCAAGCCCTGATCCGAGCCAACATGCCTGCCATTATCGTCGAAAGATACCAAACGAACCAGTTTGCTTCGAATCAGGCCTGCGAACATCTATACCATCGCGCTCTGGGGTCTTTGGGTCAATCTGAAGGTGGCAATGCCGCTAATCAGAATCAATTTGGTGGCGCGCAGGAAGGCAACCTCAGCAATGCACAACTTCAAGCCATTGGACAAGCAGTTGCGGCTTCATCTCGTGGTGGCAACATTGCAGTGTCTCGTGGACCTACAGGTAGCGGTGCAAAAGACTCTCCTCTCCACGTTGTCGTCGAAGAGACTATTGGCGGTACAATCTTTAAATGGGTCAAATTTCTCCTCTACTTTTCTCTTTTTACATACCTCAGCTTGGTCGTGGTGGCAATGGTTATTGAAACGTTCCAGACTTTCAGAAAAGTGGGCGGCAAAGCTGAAAATGAGGCTAAGGCGGAGCATCAGAACGTTCGATTCTCTGACGTTCATGGATGCGATGAAGCCAAGGAAGAACTCCAGGAGCTTGTTGATTTCTTGAAGAATCCTGACAAGTTCAACACTCTTGGTGGTAAGCTGCCGAAAGGTGTCCTCCTCGTCGGTCCACCAGGAACCGGAAAGACCTTATTGGCGCGAGCCGTTGCTGGTGAAGCTGGTGTTCCTTTCTTCTTCATGTCGGGAAGTGAATTCGATGAGGTTTATGTGGGCGTTGGTGCGAAGCGTGTCCGCGAGCTCTTCGGTGCAGCCAAGGCTAAGTCACCTGCCATTGTTTTCATCGATGAACTCGACGCTATAGGAGGGAAGAGAAACGCTCGAGATGCTGCCTACGTGAAGCAAACTCTCAATCAGCTCCTCACCGAACTAGATGGATTCGAGCAGAACAGTGGCGTCATCATCTTGGCCGCGACCAACTTCCCCGAAATGCTCGACAAAGCTCTTACTCGACCCGGACGATTCGATCGAAATGTCGTAGTAGGCTTACCTGACGTGCGCGGCCGAATGGCAATACTGCAACATCACATGAAAAAGATTATTGCCGCACCAGATGTCAGTCTCGAGGCACTTGCTCAGGGAACACCTGGCTTTTCTGGAGCGGAATTGGAGAACATCATCAACCAAGCCGCAGTGCACGCAAGCAAAGCCAAGGCACAAGCCGTCTCAATGTTAGACTTTGAGTGGGCTAAGGACAAGGTCATGATGGGTGCCGAGAAGAAGAGCATGGTAATCACACAGCAAGAGAAAGTTATGACCGCTTATCATGAAGCTGGGCATGCCCTAGTGATTATGTTTACACCTGGAACAGACAATTTGCATAAAGTCACGATTATGCCTCGTGGTGGCGCTTTGGGAATAACCTTCCATCTACCTGAGATGGACAAGTATTCGAAAGGAATGAACGAATACCATGCTGAAATTGATGTCTGCTTGGGAGGCAAGGTTGCGGAAGAGCTCATCTATGGATCAGACAAAGTTACCAGTGGTTGTGCATCTGTATGTCTACTCTTTGGATTGCCTTTTTCACATACTAATGTCAAAATCATAGGATCTTCAACACGCAACACAAGTGGCTTATAGCATGGTTACAAGAATGGGCATGTCTGATAAGCTGGGCAATGTCGATCTCGCCTCGAATTACGAGAACTTATCCATGGGCACGAAAGAGCTCATTGAATCAGAAGTTCGTCGCTTCATTGAGGAGAGTCGTGCTCGCGTTACAGCCCTCCTCACGAACAAGCGCAAAGAACTAGAATTGCTCTCAAAGGCTCTAGTTGATTACGAGACATTAAATAAGGAAGAGGCATATAAAGTCATCAAAGGTGAAAAGCTGGAGGGCAGAATGATAATGCCTTCTGGTAGCATCAAGGTGCCACAATTGGGGTTGACGGGTCAGTTACCTGATCTACCACAAATCCCCGGAAGTGCTTCACCGGAATCAGCGGGAAAGGAGCCGCCGAAAGGGGGAGCGGTGGCGTGAAGGAAGTCAGGAGTGGAAAACTCACAGCTCATGGGTGGCGTTCAGGCAAAGTGCAATCACACATAGGTGAAAATCGTGTGTTATTAGTGGGCAGTATTTAGTATATCCGATGACTGCTCAAGCATAATTTCCTTTGTCTGTGTAGGTGTGGAGGAGATGAGAAGAGGACGTTCTGGCCTTTGGTCCGTGTAGGATGATAGCCACAGCGTGATGAAGTATGACAAGAATATTGGTCCATCTTGATTCCTTCTGCAGATACGTGGCCATAGCTTGTAGACTTCCTTTAGAGGGCAGATTTTCTATAACGATGCGTTCGCAAGAATACAGCCTCAAAAGTAAAAGAATCTTTGCTTACCTTGGTACACCGGGTGACCTGCTAGCAAGGTCTTCATTAGCCTTTTTTTTGGTGCCACCTAATTTGATGTCGTCAACTAGATTTCCGAAATGGGACAAATTATCCACGTGACTTACATGCCTAGCTCTTCTCAAATGACCTAGCCAAGGCTCGATGCCTCGAGCAACAACAACTTAACCTCACCTCGACCTCAACCACGAGCTATTAAGCTATCGGCATTCATTAGAAGGAGGCTGGGACGATTCCCATTTTGTTCACCATGGTGCAACATCAGGATACCATGTTCCGCTCTGCGGACATGAGCATGGTCCAGCTTTACATTGCCAACGAGATCGGTCGTGAAATCGTCAATGCATTGGGCGAGCTCGGGCAGATTCAATTCAGAGATGTGAGTGTGATTGAATCGATGGGAAGCTTGTGCTGATGAACATCCCAGCTTAATTCTGAGGTTACGGCTTTTCAGCGAACTTTTACACAAGAGATAAGACGACTCGATAATGTTGAGAGACAGCTGCGTATGTGTTTTTCTTGAAAGGGCGGCTATGGTTTGCAGCTGATTCATGGATAGGATACTTTTATTCGCAGATGGAGAAGGCAGGAATTCCTCTTCGGAAGATAGATCTTGATGTCGACACCTTGGCCGCTCCATCCGCATCCGAAATCGACGAGCTTGCCGATCGTAGCCAGAGTCTCGAACAAAGAGTTGCATCCTTGAACGATAATTACGAAACACTGAAGAAGAAAGAGGTTGCTTTGACAGAATGGAGATGGGTTCTGAGGGAAGCTGGTGGTTTCTTCGATAGGGCGCATGGAAATGTTGAGGAGATTCGAGCCTCTACAGACAACGATGATGCGCCACTTCTCCAGGATGTTGAACAACATATTGGGGGTCAGAATGGGGATGCCGAACGCTCTTTCTCTGTGATGAACATTGGGTTCGTGGCCGGTGTTATTCCTAGAGAGCGTGTAGCGGCATTCGAGCGAATCTTGTGGCGAACATTGAGAGGCAACCTCTACATGAACCAGTCTGAGATCCCGGAACCTCTTGTCGATCCTACGAATAACGAAGCAGTTAACAAGAACGTTTTTGTCATCTTCGCTCACGGAAAAGAGCTCATCGCCAAGATCCGAAAGATCTCTGAGTCCTTGGGAGCCGATTTATACAGCGTGGATGAGAACAGCGACCTTCGCCGCGATCAGATCCACGAAGTCAATACTCGTCTTGGTGATCTAGGAAACGTTCTGCGAAATACCAAGACCACTCTTGATGCGGAACTTACCCAGATTGCTCAAAGCTTGGCTGCTTGGATGGTCATCATCAAAAAGGAGAAAGCTGTTTACCAGACCCTCAACCTATTCTCATACGATCATGCTAGGAAGACTTTGATCGCCGAAGCTTGGTGCCCAACCAACTCCTTGCCGCTCATCAAGTCTACCCTCCATGATGTAAACAATCGTGCGGGCCTCTCTGTACCTTCCATTATCAACGAAATCAAAACGAACAAGACTCCTCCAACGTACCAGAAGACCAACAAGTTCACTGAAGGCTTTCAGACTATCATCAACGCTTACGGAACTGCCAAGTACCAGGAAGTCAACCCGGGTCTGCCCACTATTGTTACCTTCCCGTTCCTGTTCGCCGTCATGTTCGGAGATACCGGTCATGGCTTCCTCATGGTCTGTGCTGCTTCAGCCATGATCTACTGGGAAAAGCCTCTCAAGAAGGTCCGCGATGAATTATTCTCCATGGCATACTATGGACGATACATCATGTTGATGATGGGTATCTTCTCGATGTACACTGGTCTCATCTATAACGATGTGTTCTCCAAGTCCCTGACTATCTTCCCAAGTGCCTGGCAATGGGTTGTTCCAGAAGGATGGACAGAAGGACAGTCACTCACAGCTGAACTGAAGGGAACATACCGTTATCCGTTTGGTCTCGACTGGATGTGGCACGGCGCTGAAAATGACCTCCTCTTCTCCAACTCTTTTAAGATGAAGCTCAGTATTTTGATGGGTTGGTGCCATATGACATACTCATTGTGTCTATCGTACATCAACGCTCGTCACTTTAAGACCCCCATTGATATCTGGGGTGTATTTGTCCCAGGAATGATCTTTTTCCAGGCTATTTTTGGTTATCTCGTTTTCACCATTGTGTACAAATGGTCTGTCGACTGGTTTGGCATTGGCGTATCACCACCTGGACTTTTGAACATGTTAATCTATATGTTCTTGCAACCTGGAACAGTCGATGAGCCACTCTACTCTGGTCAGGCAGCCGTCCAGGTGTTCCTCGTTCTCATTGCCGTCATCCAGGTTCCAATTTTGCTTTTCTTGAAGCCTTTTTACCTTCGCTGGGAACACAACAAAGCTCGGGCGAGAGGTTACAGAGGCATTGGCGAGACCTCCCGAGTCAGCGCTCTCGATGGAGACGACGACGACAGCAACACCCTGGATGGCAGGGCTAGCCTAGGAAGTGAAGGAGAAGGCGTCGCCATGATCACACAAGACATTGGAGATGAGGAGCATGAGGAATTCGAGTTCAGCGAGGTCATGATTCATCAAGTCATTCACACTATTGGTATGTCCTCGTCGGCTGTTGAGATAATATGATTTGTACTAATACTACTTAGAATTCTGCTTGAACTGCGTTTCACACACCGCTTCCTATTTGCGTTTGTGGGCCCTGTCCTTAGCGCATCAGCAGCTTTCCGTCGTGCTATGGACCATGACTTTGGCGATTGGTCTGGGGACTACAGGGGCGCTCGGTGTCATTATGATCGTCATAACATTTTTTGCATGGTTCTTCCTTACCATTGCAGTTTTGGTGGTGATGGAGGGCACCAGTGCTATGCTTCATTCCTTGCGTCTGCACTGGGTAGAGGCCATGAGCAAACATTTCATGGGCGATGGTATACCTTTCGAACCCTTTTCTTTCAAACAGATGTTGGAGGACGACGAGCAAACGGCAGAGATCTCTTAGATCCGATCCGATCGGCCAAGCTTTTGATCGACCCCTGATCTTTTCGTTCCGTCCCGTAGATTACTGTAGAATTGACAATTGCACTTTCGCATGAGTAGCTAGTCCAAACTTGGTTCACCCCGTCCCCTGCTTTTTTCAAGCAAAGCTGTCATCCGGCGCATGAATGTGTAAGGGGAAGGGTAGATATGATCCCCACGAGCTTTATCTTCGCGATTGATTCGTTTCCGAGACGTATACGTAATATGTGCCACCCCGAAACTGGATGTTGTGGCACCAATCAATGCGGACCTTGCGTCGTGGGTGATGCCCGCGGCCCTTAGAGGCGTCGATTCGTGTGAAACTTGCTTTTGGTGGGCTTTCTCCTGATGTTCGTAAGGCTAATCGATAAGAGAGATTTTTGCTTCTTCACCGCTAGAGCGCGGGGCATACAGTGCCCTGTCCAGCGTCGTCCAACTCGTGTGGGATTAACACTCCACACTTTTCTTTTGCCCCTTCACCCCTCATAAACAGTCCGCTGCACTCTCCTTCGTAAGCTCTCAACTTATCATTACGATTTGTCAAAGTGTCTTTGAGGCCTGTCTCAGTAATTGTTAGCAGCTTGTGATCCAGCCACCAAACGATTTCCAAAGAGTGTAGAGGGGTATATACAGCACGAGCTGTTCAATAGACAAGATGTCGTTCAAAAATCGCCAATTCTCAATGAACCGCACTACAGGATCCCCACGGCTCTCGACCAAGATTCAGAGGAGATTTAGCTCACACAATCCGGATGCTAATGGTGAGTGGCATAAGCGCATTGTTGCTGTTTTATTATCGCTAAGATTCGTTTCCATGCTACGAAGGGAGAGCTACAGAATGGTGGCTCTGCAAGTCTCAAAATATAGCTGCGAATCCATCATTTCTTAAATCTCCTTCCAAGAATTTGAATATTTATCTGCAGAAGCTCCCCAGCCCTCAATTTATGTCTGCTAGCGTCAAGGCAGTAGCTAACGTCTCTGTCCTCTAGAAACAAACTCGAAGATCCATCGTCAGTTCCGCAATGCGCATGAAGGTCACAAATCCCACGCTGGGCTAGACCCTACTCGAGCATCTACAGGAGTCATCTGGTGTACCGAACGAGCGTACGAACATGGCTTTCTCGAACATCCCGAGGAGTGGGCGAACTTGGGCCAAGGTGCCCCTGAAGTCGACGACGAAATCGAGGGCTCTTTCCACCGGCCGACCGAGATTGACATCACAATGGCAGGCAGAGAATACGGTCCCACTGCTGGAATAAAGGGATTGCGAGCTGCTGTGGCCAACTTATACAACGTCCACCACAGACAAGGCAAAGCCAGCCAGTATTCGTGGGAGAACGTCTGCATTGTCCCTGGCGGACGTGCAGGTCTGATCCGAATTGCGGCCGTGTTGAACAATGCGTACTTGGGATTCTTCATTCCTGATTACACTGCGTACAACGAGATGTTGTCGTTGTTCAAGAACGTAAGTGGGGTTGATGCGCGGCTGCCAAGCTGCCATCCTATCCACTCTTGGCAGGGGTCGAGCTAATGAATACCTTGCAGTTCGCTGCCATCCCGTCTCCCCTGTCTGAGGAAGATGGATATCATATCCATCCTGACAAAATTGCTGAGGAGATTGCAAGAGGAACCAGTGTCATCTTGACTTCAAATCCCCGCAACCCTACCGGAAAAGTTGTCAAGAACCCAGAGTTGGCTGAGATCCAAAACCTCTGCCGTGACAGAGCCACTCTGATCATGGATGAGTTCTATGGCGGGTATAACTACACCAGTAACTGCGATGGTACAACCATCTCCTCTGCCGAAAACATTGAAGATGTTGATGAAGATGATGTCTTAATTATTGATGGTCTCACCAAGCGCTTTCGACTTCCAGGATGGAGAATTGCGTGGATCATTGGTCCTAAGGAATTCATCAAGGCCATTGGATCTTGTGGTTCATACCTCGATGGAGGTGCCAATGTCCCCTTCCAAGAGGCTGCTATTCCTATGCTGGATCCTGATAAGGTTCTCAAGGAGATGCAAGCTATTCAGCGCCACTTCAAGGTCCTCCTCACATCACTCCAGCTGATAACAATGCTAATAAGTCAACAGACCAAGCGCGATTACGTGGTGAAGCGTCTTCGTGAAATGGGTTTCGTGATCAAGACCGTCCCAGACTCGACGTTCTACCTCTGGCTCGACCTCGAAGGTCTCCCAGAAGCGATCTCCGACGGACTTAACTTTTTCCAAGCCTGTCTCGAAGAAAAAGTCATCGTCGTCCCTGGTATCTTCTTCGACTTGAACCCCAGCAAGAGAAGAGATCTATTTGACAGTCCTTGCCATCACTTTGTCCGATTCAGCTACGGACCAAAGATGGATACTTTGAAGATGGGATTGGATGGTATTGAGAGAGTGGTGAACAAATTCAAGAAGGATGGTAAGTTGATGAAAGAAGATTTTGAGGACACTGAGGAGAACGAAGCGGTGGAATAGGCTGGATAGGAGGGCTCGACTGATTCGGCGACCTGACCTTGATGCTTGGTTCATTATGCCCTTTACCCTCATTCCACTTCCACTCAAACCCCCTCTGCCTGCTTTGACCCTATTTGTGAGAGGTGTGTGCTAAGCTGATCGACAGATTGAAAAACTTCCCTTCTTTCCTTGGTGTGAGAACCTTGAAAGGTGTGCGGGAACGAGGCCCTTCCTACCCTTTTCTAAGGCGAGAAATGTGCGACACAAGAGCTAGATGGGGAGGTTTTCTTATCCTTTTTTATGGATTGCAGTCTCGCGTTAGACCTAGATAGATGTATTTCAATATATGCCAGATTCACGTCAGATCAGCATCGTCAAGAATGCAATTCTTGTTTCGTTTCCTGCTTATGCAATTCTTTTATAGACGTGGCTTCCACAATCGTCCGGCCTTGACAGCCTTCCGTTGCTCAATTCAACATTTGAACGGCGAAGTAGATCAACGATCATAGCACAGGTATATTATGCTATCATGGCCCATTCTGGGATGAGAGGCCAACTGCATGCTCTCATAGGTGGAGAATAGGTAGCTGAGCGGCCGACAAGAGCGTAGGTACCTAAGTAGGCAATGATCACACAATATCACATGGTCTTAGAGAGTCGTCCCTTTTTCATCTCGTCAGGTTCGTTAATGTACACAAAGATAGGCACTTGGCAGTCCCAGAATGTCTGGATTTGCAAATTTTTCGATCAAGTGATCTTGACTCTGCAATCGCGTCAAGGGCAGTACCACAGCAAATCTTGAAGCCATTTGCACTTCATCCCTCTCACTGCCAACCACGTCATAAAAGCACACCACATTACCCCCCAAGAGACATCATGAAACACCCCATCTTACTCCTCAGTCTTACGAGTTCTCCTACAACTTTACTTGCCCCACCGTATCTAGCGCCAATCGAGACAGGGAAGGCAAAATGATATAAGCGCTAAAAGCATTCAGTTTCGGTTTGCTTGGCTATCCATGAGAGACGATAAGATAGAATCAAAGAGTACCGAGGTAATTATTTATGATGATTACTTTTCACCTGCTAAAGTCAGGTTCAGTCACCGGTAAGCCTATGATAGGGTTTCTCGCTTCATGAAGATGACCAGCTAAGGGCGCGGATGAGTAAGCTGAGTCGCTCGATCGAGCGCTATGGAGCGCTATGTTCATGACTCGTGCTTTACAAGTACATGTTCTGTGCTTTTGGGCTGAAGAGTAGGCTTAACTCAGTCTTTAGTTGAGGTCCGTTGTTTCTCTTATATATTCTTTCGTGATTCCATGAGTAGTGGCGGAACAAAGATCTACTCCAAACGAACGCAATCATGGGGTCCATCGCGATTGAACCTCTAATCGAACCGCATTTGAAAGATACATCTTTCAATGTCCCAGTCGCTTCATATCCCAAACCCAGCACGGCACCATTGCCCAGCTCGGCTACGGAGATTCAGAATATCACGGCTGGGTTCATCGACAAGCTCAATTCTGTATTGGCAGCGAGGGAGTACGCTCAGTTTGCGTCTCTCGTGGGGTCAACAAGCTACTGGCGAGATCATCTCGGACTATCAACCACGAAATTCTTGACGCTGTTTGGTGCCAAGGAGGTCATTGCATTCATCCAGAACAATGGGAAAGAGTGCAATATCACAAAATTCGCTCTGGAAAAGGGGAAAGAACCTTCCATAGGGAATGTCGACCCGAAGGGGACAGTCAAGTGCTTACAAGCACATATCACTTTTGAAACGGAGCACGGGTTGGGGAGAGGAATCATGAGATTACTTCGAGACGTCGAGAATGATGATGAGTGGAGGATATATACTATGTATACCACGCTTTATGATTTGAAGAAGACTCCTTTCTTGACGGGCGACACGAGACCAGAGTCCGCCAAGCCGGATGGCGTTCCTGAGACTTTGAATTGGCAGGAATATCGAGCTGAGAAGAAGGAATTTCTGGGTCAAGATCCTACTGTGCTGATCGTTGGTACGTCTCAAGCCAACTTCTCCAAGCAGAGCTAATGGTTGCGAAGGTGCTGGACACAGTGGTCTCATGATGGCGGCTCGCCTCGGCATGCTTGGTGTCTCTGCGTTGGTGATCGACAAGAATGCTAGGACGGGAGATAGCTGGAGACTGAGATATCATGATCTGGTTTTGCACGACCCTTGCTTTATGAATGCGATGGTATGCATTATTCTCATAAATTTGCTATCTTTTTACATGAGGGCTCCGGAGCCGGGAGCTACCTCCGGAACATCATGGCCGTTTTTGCTTGTGTCTCAATTCTTGAAAGAGCTCCCAGCTCTGGAGTTCTCTCTTAAAAAATAACTTTTTACTATGCTAATAAGATGGTAGCCTTACCTTTCATATCCACCTAGTTGGCCGGTAAGTTCCTGCATGCTGAGGAAGATCGTGTGCTCATGTAGCTCCAGCTTCTGGCGCCGAAAGATAAAATGGCCGATTTTTTGGAGGCAAGTCTATCTTCCAACTTGTTGAATTCTTCTTTGCTGAAATCCTTCTAGTTTTATGAATCGGCATTAGACTTAAATGTGTGGAACACAACCCAGCTCATCTATTCAAGTTGGGATGCAAAGCAGAAACATTGGACAGTTGAACTAGAAAGATTTCAAGACGGCAAAATGACACGACGTAAGACTTGACGGCCGAAACTCATTTCAGAATTAGCTGATTTGATAAGGAACTTTCAAGCCACGACACCTTATTCAAGCGACGGGACTTAATGGCGAGCCAAGGCTACCAGAAACTCCAGGCATGGACGACTTCGAAGGACGAATCATGCATTCAACCCAGTTTCATAACGCATCCACGGATTACCACGGGAAGAAAGTCGTTATAGTAGGAACAGGGACATCTGGTCATGATATAACACAATCGTGCTACAAATACGGCGCGGACGTAACAATAGTCCAAAGATCTCCAACCTTTGTTACCAGTCTCAAGAATATCCACAAAATGGTCTCGGGGCGATACAACAACGCCACGGTAAGAGCTGCTCTCCTGCCGTGCTGAATTCATAATAACTCCTCAAAATAGCCCGCCGAAGAATCCGACCTCCTCATGATGTCCACTCCTATGACCCTCTTCGTCCACATCGGGTCCGACGCTGCCCTCATGCTTAAGCCGAGCGATCAGCCTATGCTTAACAGCCTCACGAAAGCAGGTTACCTCGTCATCGACTCCGACACCGAACTTCCGCCAATTCTCGCACTAACTATTCACCGCGCTGGTGGCTTTTACATCGACATTGGATGCGCCTCCCTCATCACCCAGAACAAAGTCCATGTCAAGTCCGGACACGAGATCGCCTCTATCAAGCCTAAGAGCGTGGTATTTACAGATGGTGAAGAGATGGAAGCTGACGAGATTATCTTCTGTACTGGATACAACAATGGAAGAAGTAGAACGAGGAAGGTATTTGGCGATTCGGTGGCGGATAGGATCCAGCCAATTTGGGGATTCGACGAGATGGGCGAGATTAGAGGCGTCTGGAGACGATCAGGACACGAAGCATTTTGGGTTGCGGCTGGGAGTTTCTGGTTGAGTAGGTATTACTCGAGGTTGTTGGCGCTACAAATTAAGATGGCTGAGGAGGGATTGGTTGAGCTTTGAAGGGATAGAGGACTGCAAAATAGATAACAGGGACAACTTAGGGTCTCGATAGATAGATTTTACCATATAATCGAATTAACCTCTTAGCAAGTTTAGTACCTATTTTGTACTTCTATTTTTCAGACGTGTTTTCAACATAGCGGCATCAGTGAGGACACTAAATTTAAGGGGGAGGTCCGGCCGCAGCGCTAATAAACGAATCCTTTAGCGAGGTGAGCCCCTATTTACTTGGAATCGCCCAGCTCCTTCCTTGGTGAATGTATTAGTATTTAAAGGTGAATAAGAACTCTTAAAAAGTAGGCATCGAAAATCTAATTTCGTGCTATAAAAGTGACAAACTAACAAAGAAATTAAGATACTATAAAATAGCCACCGCACAGAACCTCACCGCAGCGAATCACTCCCTCAACCATAGGCAACAGAATCTGTAGGGTGCTGTCCTTAATCACGTATAGCGTATAAAGCTATATTTCACAACCTTTTGCTACCAATATCATGAATTCCAAATGAGCTAGAAATGAATTTTTAATATCTTAGTCTTTACCATTCAATCCACTTAAACTAGGTCAAGAATCACGAGCCGTGGATTCATCATGAGACTCTCCACAACGAGTCAGTCACTTGGCCCAAGCCAAAGCGAGCAATCGAGCGTGTCCAGAACTAGAGTTCATGGTATTTAGGAACGTGGATAATATGGGAGATCTAACTCGGATGTTTGAGCTAGTCAAAGACATCTACTTCAACAGTCTCCTCACAGGTTTTTGCGAGTAGCGAGCTTGTCCTTGCTCCTTCATTCCAGAACTGCAAGGTGGGCACAGCTTGCCATTTCCCAAGGCCCTAGAGTCAACTCGCCTCGACCTTGTGGAGATATGCGAAGACTACAACAAGACAGGGAGAGGCGCGCGCCGAAAACGAGAAGCGGCAGCCATTCGGTTCTCATGCCCTTGAAGGCCAACCTGTGTATTCTAAACGAGTGGATCATCGATACATGGGAAAGATGTTTTGATTTCGACAGAGCGAAGTAGCTACTGGTGTTGTGAGCGACTCGGGCGATTTTCGCGGCTTAGCTACAGCCTACAGTCTGGCAGATTTCTAATTCGAAAGTGGATAACGACATAAATAAGCCTACGCTTTGGAGATTATTTGAAAGATATCCGGTTTATAGATACAAGAATATAGACAAGGCTATTCTGGAGAGATAAACCAAGGATAGTATGAGAATTTAATATACAACACTATCGGCGGAAATTCATAACAATCATACAGCCGCAGTGCGGAAAAGACTATTAACTGTAGACAGACTAAATATCGAAGAAATGCCATACATAGCACTACATACGTCTACTTACCCTAACAATGCCTTACTGTCTTCTGCCATTCTTCCTTCACCCTCTTCAATCGTTTAACTTCTTCTCCTTCTCGGCACTCCCCAGCCATGCCTCAGATATCTCCCTGTCAATGCTCTCCTCAGCTGAGCTGCACCGCCCCCAGACCCATCCTAGCCATCCTCTCGCCATACTTCCCTCTTGACTCCTCAATATTCCAACAGCGAAATCTAGCTCGTCCGGTCGTTTCTCACACCAATATGACACAGTTGCTCCACACTTGCCACAAAAGCTTCTACACACATCTGGCGATGACCAGTGGTGCTTCAATGTCTGCCCTGGATTTGCATTTGGGCCGCAACCTGGGCGGCCAAACGCCACAGGCAAAAGATTACTTTCGCTTTTGGCGGACGAAGGGTCATTAGTGGCAGCTGGAGTGTTGGCATTGAAAACATGCGATGGCAAGACTAGCGCCCATGGTGTCAGGGACACCCCAAAGGAGAGGCGGCAAGAACGACAGGCACAGAGGTAAGATAACCATTTAGTAGAATCCGAGGGGATGTAGCGGGCTGAAGGATCAGCATCGGCGCTAGAGATGTAGTTGGCCCGCTTGATCAGGAGGGATACTCCACCACAATGGCACTTTGCTGGGAGATAGGAGTTGTCTGTGGGGGTTGAGAGGTCACCGATGGACTTCCTCGAGAGAGAATGAACGGTATCATGTGGGAGATCGAATGGTCCCTGTTTCGGAGCAGCAGACCAAGTTGGAATAGGACGGCCTCCTAGGTTAAGCAACAGGGGAGCCAGCCCACCGTCAATAGTATCGAGCACGTATTCATGAAGCGAAACTTTGATAGTATCTTTCGAGCCAGGGGCGTTCTTCGTTTGAGACGAAGGATTGGGCTCGATGATTCCGCCGAGACAATACCACTTCTTCCATTGATGATGGAACATAAAGCAGTGACAGCCACAGGTCGGGCAGAAATAGCGCGTGAGAATGTCAGAGCTATGGTATGCTGCGAGTCTTGAGAGAGTAGCTTCAGTGGGAGACGAGGTGAGCGGCGGAAATGAGACGCCCAGCGAACCAGTAGTTTGGCGGCAAGGGTTGCAATGGCAGATAGACGTGGTTATCGGGAATTCTGGGTCTTTAAGTAGGCTTCCAGGCTCCGATATAGTACCGCAGAGGCATGTGAGGTGTGCTGAAGATTTTGAAGTCATGGTGAACCCATACACTTTGAGCAAAAGTGGGGTAGATTCAGCATGTACGCTTAGTTGCAGCCGTACACAAAAATAGCGATCTAACTTTAGGCCTTTGGCTTCTTGTATACTTCTATCTTGTATACTAGAAATCAAGGTGCAATAAAGAGATGGTGAGAAATATGATTGGCAACTACTTACACAAATGCCTAAAAGCGAATAGGAAGATTAATTAATCAGCAGATCGGCCAAAGTTTGGATCGGCCAAAACAGACTATCTGACTGTGAGTGTGCATCTACTCATTATTTCAGCTGAAACTGATATATGAGAGCACTGAGGGAACCTATACCAGACCAGGTTCTTGCAAGATAATAAACGGTGTCACTTTTCGTTGCTTTTCAGGACAAATGCCTGTCACTACCATCGTTCGGGGCAGTCATAGGTAGCGATTAGAGATTACGTACCATATAACTACAGAGTTAGAATCGCTAAAACCATTAAAGTAATCACAATAATTATTCTTACAACGCCGATTTTCTATCATTCAGAAGGCGAAGAATATTTAACAAATAGTATTTAGGACTTGAAATGTTTTCAGATATCCAGGTAACTCTTCGAATCCAATGTTTCCAACTCTAACATTATAGAGATATCTTATCGCAACCTGAACGCATCTAACTTCTTCCTCGATGTCGATTACAAGTGACCCAAGCCATCAGGATGTTCCTTGGCTAATTGGCGAAATGGAACACTTACTGTGGATAAAACTGCCTTTATTGAGATAAGGGATGTATCAGATGGAAAACAGAGACTAGCTTCATCATAAAAGGAGGTTCTGGTGGTCCGTATATACACTCTAGGGGGGGTACACCTAGACTAGGCTGAAATGGGCTATCTGAGACCATTTCACGTGATCCATTCATCTGACAGGATGATGCGTATAATAATGGAAAACATGCATATATCTTTTTTCTTGGTAAGAGTAGCTTCAACAACGCATTTACTTGTGGGAATGAAAATCAAAAGCCCTACTACATCTGGAGCATCATCACCTAGAACGCTTGAAAGTGCTTCATTTTCTATTCAGCAACTACGCATTGTCTTTAAATACTCCTCTCCATATTGACAGCCACAAGCTGAGTGACCAAGCTGGAGTTCGTAACTTAGGAGTGGGACTAACTATTTGAAGGTCGCTAGTAATGGTGCTCGGGATAGACATTCAGAAGAAGTCGGCAGCTCAGCTTCAACGTCTTATCCATAGCCTTGATAAACAATCTCGAACGCATCCATAATGCTACAAGATACGAAGAGAAATATTCAAAGGATGGTTTGGCTCCTTTTAGTGCAGGTAGTGCTAAAAGCTGAATGGCAATTATCCCTCCGAAGCAATATGAAACTGTGGTGACCAGCTTGATGTCATATCTTCGACCTTCGAGGCTCCCGACAATCTAGAAACTCCCTAGTAACAAGCTCGCACTCCCAGGTTATCGCTTAATTTCGAGTTCAGAATATGTTGCTCTTCCTTTGGGCCGATAACACATCTAATGTTTTCAGCCAGCATCAGTTTTGCGCTAGCTATCTCCATTATTTGTCTTTGCAGGCGTACAAATTATCTAAAATGCGCCATAATGAAATCTTTTCATTAACCCCTTGCTAGCAATATGAGAAGGAAAGAAGTAAATTCGCGTCAGCTACCGTATATGCTCGGCATCGCTAGCAATCTTGAAAAGTTCATTTCAGATGCATTCAATTTCATCAAAGTCTGATCGCTGATAAAATAAAGTGCTGTAGGATCTTGACTTGCTAGCTTCCAATTCACATGCACGGAAATGCGAAAATTTGCAAAGTACCCGGTCCGAACGCTCGACAAAGGAACAAAAGTATTCATCTTAATATTCTTCCATTCAATGCCCTACCGTAGCCCATATGGCAATCACAGGCCTACACCTGGATTGGATGATCTTCGTGTGAATAAGAATCTTATTTAGTGTAGCGTCAGCAGCCACAGGATCTCGACTATTAGAGAATGTAACACTTGAGGGCTGATCTAAAAACCTTGGGACTTCAGCGCATGTTCAAGGAGTGGGAAACGAGAGGGAAAAAGACGCAGAAAACCGCGCCGGTAAAATGCGGTCAGAAGGATTCAATGGCGTAATTCTAGGAATGGGGAACACCAAATTTTTATAACTTTTAAAATTTGTTAGAACATTCTGTAAATCGGGTTGCCGACTAAAGCGAAGTGTTCGATAACGAATATCGAGTTCGTTTGAGGATTGGAGTACGTTGCCATCATCAAAATCGAGGATTCACCGTTCAAGGTCACCGTTGCCCCGAAACTTTCGTCCTTCGAGTATGTCACGTGCAAATTGAACTAGCCTGAACTAGGATGGCGGTGTTAAATCTCCGATCACCAGATCATATGTGTGTCGTCCTCCAATGTAATATATTTACGCAATCCACAATATCGCATCGTTTTAGCAGCCGCTATCTTGCAGCTGGCCGCCGGAAGTTAGCCTATATATTGGCAAATGGAGAGATTTTCTTATTAGCCTGCACTATGAGCAGCTATTTATACTTTTCTAGGGGTACAAAAACGTGCCCTCTTCCCGAAAAGCTTGACCACACTTTCATCCGATCTCAAAATGTTCCCACCACCGTGGCACACTTTCCGGCTCTCTTGCCAATCACTTTCTCATCTTATATTATAGAGGCTCGTATGCTAGTTCTGGATACATGTCCGCGAACATTCCAAGACGCGTGGAGGTCGGCTGGCTCCACGTGAGCCCCACGAACTGCCGGTAGCAAGCGTTATCCCTGGCAATGGCTATTTTTGGGTGCGTTCCGATGGTTTGGATAAAGTTGCCATGAACCTTAAAGTGTTTTTTCGCCTCTCTTGTTGATGTTCAATTAAGTTAGTGCGGGGAAACAGCCAGCTCGTCCGAAATTTGAAATTTCATAATTCAGATTCTAAGCACCAGCTATACAGAACTATCATGGATATCAGATGCTTCCCTTACAGCCGATGGGGATAATTTGCCAAGCGTAATGATATATAGCATCTCCCTCCAGACTTCGTTCAAGATGGGGCGCGGTCAAATCTTTCAACTTTTCTTAAGATAATCTCAAAATTAATTTGATAGCCACAATGAGGTCTCTTTCAACTTTTTCAGTGCTGGCTTTGCTGGCTGCACTTGCGATCTGCTTCCCACATCTCCATATCCCGGAGCGCAACTTAGGGTCCAGTGACCTTGAAGCGCTTGCTGACCTGTTCATACGGGATGTCGATGGCACATCGGCTGAGCCTGGTAAGACGGGGGGCGGGGGCGGGGGCCATCCACAGACCGGGGGCGGCGGTGGCCATCCCCAGACGGGTGGCGGAGGCCATCCACAAAGCCAACAACCGCCTAGGCAGACTCAACGTCCAGAGACGCAGCGTCCACAAACTCAACGCCCAGAGACGCAGCGTCCACAAACTCAACGCCCAGAGACTCAGCGACCAGAGACCCATCCACAAACGCAGCGCCCCGAGACCCAACGCCCAGAGACTCAGCACCCAGAGACCCAACGTCCCGAAACTCACACTGAGCACCAGGAATCTTACACACAACCCCGAGAGACTCATACCGAACCCCGTCAGACTTTCACACAACCTCGAGAAACTCACACGGAACCCCACCAAACTTACTCACAACCTCGAGAGACCCACACGGAGCCTCAGCAAACCTACACACAACCCCGAGAGACTCATACCGAACCTCGTCAGACTTTCACACAACCTCGAGAAACTCATACTGAGCCCCAGCAAACTTTCACACAGCCTCGAGAGACTCACACGGAACCCCGCCAAACCTACACGCAACCTCGAGATACATATACCGGTCCTCGAGAGACTCGAACAAATCCCCGAGAGACCTTCACCCCGCCTCAACAAACATACCCTCATTCCACATGTAAGTGGATCCCGCTTCTTTTCTTTTATTTAATAGCAAATGAAGTACCTTAAAACTGACTAACTCAAGATACATCGGTGTACAATCCCAACCCACCTTGGTCCGAACCTCACAGGACCCATCACCGAACTGAGAATGATTACACGACGATTTATGTTAATGGTGGGAATCCCACGACCTATTACCAGCCCATATGTAAGTACATGCATCCATCAGATCTAAATGGAGAGTCCTAAGTAAATATCAGATATTCAACCAACATACTATCAACCACCACCCACGATCACACTAGCTCCTGTACCTGTGACCTATACGACAGTCTACGTATATCCAGATACAGATTCCGACACCCAAACATACTATTCAACCATAACTACATATGTCCTACCCAGTCAACAGACTTCGACAACGTATGTTTATCAAACATACGTTCCGCCTCCAGCAACAACAGTTCAAGGTTTGTAGTGACTTCAAACCATATAGCTCAGCCGGCTAACACTCATTTAACAGGACCCGGCGCCGAACCCACCCCAGGCGTAAATCCATGGGCCGCTTCATGTCCAGTGCCATCCGACTTTGTCGTCAACAATTTCGTCTCAGACAGCGGCGGAGTATCCTTGAGCATTTCCTACAACGGCGGGACATTCAAGTGTCCAAACACACCGAACAATGAAGTTATCTATAATGGCATGAACGACATGTATTGTGATGATGATGGACTTGTGCGAGTCATCACAGACGGTTCCAGTTGGCTTTGGATATCAGAATGGTCGTGGTGCAATGCTGTTCCAGCGTAAGCCATCTAGAACGTCAAATCGAATGAGAACTGACAGATCGGAACTAGAAACGCTGGAAACATGCCAACACTGGAAGCTGCCACGAATTATACTAATTTTGGCTACTACGCACTTGATTGCACGACTGACACAAAGTAAGTCCTATCTAAACTTCAGACCTTGCACCCCCTCTGACACGATTTCAGTGGCATTCAAACTTGCACACAGGCCGTTAAAGA
The DNA here is from genome assembly GCA_003988865.1 of Phialocephala sp. D728. Lineage (NCBI taxonomy): Eukaryota > Fungi > Ascomycota > Leotiomycetes > Helotiales > Mollisiaceae > Phialocephala > Phialocephala sp. D728. Next base: position 98,542 of record QYAJ01000102.1, read on the forward strand.
CTTCTCCATTCCCGTTGTATCCTATGGCTTAGGCGGAGCAATCGGATTCGAGCCTCTCGACATCAACGGAAACTACCTCCCAGGGTGTCCTTCCGCGACTAGTGTACAGCCGATTGTCACGAACACGGCGTCATGTGCAGGAGCTCCGGCACAAAGTACAGGTCTCGTAACCGTGACAATAATATCATAACACCGTTAGGGATGTAAAAACAAACATCGATATTGGGAGGAACATTTTCGCTCCATGAGGGTAATCAGTAGTGCAGTCGATGTTGAGTAGTCGATTATGGTATGATCCCACTCCTGGGGAGCACGTCACGGCTTTAGCATTTTCTTCTTTCTTCTATTATATTCTTAGGTTTTAACCTTCAGTAGGGAAATTGATATACCAATTATGGCACACTTTCATCAGTGCCCTTCTCCGTGACCTGTTTGTATCTATCTGGCGTGTTTTGTTCCTGGTGTTATGGCGGGACCACGTGATATGAAGGAGCTTATTTAGGTGCCTTCAATCGTCTCAATGTTCTGACGAGCTCTGTAGGTAAACAGCCAATATGGAGAGAGTCGAATTCACATTTACTCGGCGGCGAATAGCCTCTTCGAAAGTAATAGACTTCAATTGTTGTAGCTTGACACGTCTAGAATACATGTCCCTTGCCCGATCAAACTCATGGTCTCTTCGTGAGTAAGGGACTTCAATATTGCGGCTTGACACGTCTAGAATACATTTTCTTTGTCCGCTCAATTTGATGGCCTCCGTACAAGTAAAAAAGACTCTTTGCTCGTTCCATCGAGTCAGGATCTGCCCTCAAGAACGGAAGCTCGATACTCTTCCAGTCAAGATCTTTCATTTCTACAACTCGCCAGTTTTGTCTCAGCTTCCAGACGTTGTACATCTCCAGCGCAGGAGACTTACTTGCCATGCACAGCACCAATCAGTCCAGTTAAGGTTCCAAGGTTCCCAGTTCGACTGACCGCGATTGAGATAAAGTCTGTGTAATATAGGCTTGATATTATCGAATGCATATTCGACCGGCACGGGATGGCCTGACCAAGGCTTAATCGGCTTCTTAAAGAGCGAGAACGCCATTAGGGTCTCGTAGAGAAACACGCGGTCCCAGTCACGGTGCCAACGTTGCGCGATTCGCTGGACTACCTTCAAATACACTTCCTTGAGAAATCTTGTATTGGCACGGAACTTGGACTGATACAGGGCAACTAAAATCTGTGTAGCCGGTCCGCTTGCTTGCAGAAGGCGACGAGCCTTCTCCTGGTGTTTTTGATGCAGAAGACGGATAGAATGTATCACTCCGTTCAGGTCTACATAGCAGGTCTCAAGCTTTCTATGCCAGATGTTGCACAGCTTCCGAGCTATGAATTCCTTGAATAGATCTCTAATCACCGTCCTAACGGCCATCAGCGGTTTTGGACAGCTAGCGCATAGAGGCCGACTCCTTAAGATCGCTCTCTGGAGAGCGGCATGGGTTTGGCCTTGTGCTATAAAATTGCGCGTCACTTTCTGTATGATTATACGGGTTCCATTTCCCTAGAAAAGCCTCTCGCATTCCACGGCTTATCAATGTTGCACTGCGAAGTGTCTCGAGGTCGGAAATCTCTTTGAGGATTTCGGAGCGGAGCTCCTCGGGTAGGATGATGTCGAAAGATATAGGGAGGTTCGGCCCAACGTGTAAAATAATTGTAAGAAGCTGTGGCGTCCGTGATTGTCCTATAAAGAACTTTTCGATAGGAATGCTTCGAATCGTGACTACCGTAGTCCAGTATTAATTCTCTTATCAGCTTTGTTGAAGATCTTAATTGAACGAAGAATGATTTGACTGATGTGAAGGTCAAAATCAAATTCCAAAGAGACGGTAAGAGAGCCTGAATAGATAATCATAACAAGGAAGGCGCGAATGGAAGAGATATTTTGAGTTGGACTAGTGCACGGCAGTCTCGCTTCAGCCCCTTTATTTGCTGGGAGGCTAACCGAATTCAATCACGCTTACTGAAGTACGAGGGCTATCGGGAGGTGAGAAATCTGAAAGATCAGACGATAAATGCTGGTTCCTAGTGTATAATCGAGTCCGCAAACTGCTTTGTATTCTGGTGCGATTGAAGAGAGAAGACGTCTTAAGAAAGAGAAGGGAGGTGTGCCCTAACTAAGCAGGAGGTAGGTAACCTTAGCGGCCAATGCACGTGACCATATTAAAAATCTTAGGTACCTAGTTGTTTACTTTTATCGTGTTCTATTGTTCTTTATAATAGTATCTTCGCGCAACAGTAAATCTTGTATGATCAGAAGCCATACCTTGGGAGAAATTGTCCCCCAAATCCTAGCAATTGCTATTTTCTTTACGCATCTTCGCGCAGTGATCCCATCACAACTCCAAGATTCAACACATCACTGAGATACTGCACTCACGTTCTATTCGAAGAGGGAATTAATCGTAAATCGTTACTCCAGGCCAGCAATACATACCCTCAAATTCCTCATCCTCAATATTTTATATTAATACAAAACACCAAGTAAATTGCCACCTTCAAGTTGTGTCTTGTCTCACCAAACTCAGAAGTTAAAGTTTCCTGCCTTAAAATGTCCAGGCAAACCCTTCAGCATAATAGTCCCACCTGGCAACGGACTTCCGCTCACAGTAACAGTGACCAGCACACAACTATCAATACCTGACTCTAATCCATCCGTTTGCAGTACGCACGCGACACCCACGATTCGAGTCCCGGCTGAGGGATAGCTACAATGGGAGGAAGAGCCATCGGACTAGGATCCATGATCGAAGCACTAGACGCACCGGAGTGCCTTCAAGCTGCAGGTACCCACCCGCCGTTCGACCATTCCACCAATCATATCAAAGTTTCGTCAACGATCCACCAATCCATTCATATCATCCTCAAATCCTCTTCTTCGGGTTCTATCATGAGTACGTCTCCTTGAAGGCCAGAGGGGAAAATAGGCATTCGCGGTATGGGAGATCTCCCTGTGGGTTGCAAGCAGAGACATTTCTTGGCACACCGGGGTTCACCCAGAATGTTTGTCGCTAGCGCTGTTGACGCTTTGAGCTCGAACCTAGCCATCCTTCTGACATAAAAATTCTGTTAGGACATTGAGTAGAATTGATAAGCACGAAGCCTTCAAAACGACCTCGATGTCCTAAAATGGGCATGGGTGGTCGAAACGCATGTAAGTTGGCTCAAGCTTTTGGGGTCGAAAAGAATCGCCGGAAAGATTTTCAGTGCCGGGATTTCCCCGACATTTCTACTGAGCGTGCGATCGGATCATCCCCTTTTACTTCGAGGCTCTGCTTGTTAATATACTATTTTAACCTCATTTCGAGAACGGCGACGATTGTATTGCTTGAAACCTTTCATACTCACATTACCAGGACCACCTATTCACTTACCCCTCTTCTCCAGCTTGATGGAAGAAAAGCAGATGAGCCTGCTTCCATGTCTTGCTTCCCACAGAACAGTCGCAGATGTCAGCACAGCATATTCCACTCTCTACTTGTATTTTGGTATTCCAGAATACTGTGCTCGCATATCTGATGCTCTCATCCTCTCACTTCCAGGTCTCTCATCAGCTTCATTCGCCAGACATATCAAGTAGGCTCCTAGGAGGGACAGAGAAAAGCAATCGGTGAGTACCGCCTCTCTACTTCATGAATTGCAGGTTTCTCGGCCGCAAGAATCGACGCCTCGGTCCCAGTCTCGACGATTCAAACCGTCTAAGGAAGGCTAACTAGACTAGGCGTATCGATTGCTCGGTTGTCCCGGAACTTCGAGAAAGTCGTAGGGCGGCGGAGGCATAGTCTGTCTCTCTGGCGTGGCTCGTTCGATCGGCTATGCCGTTTCGGAAGTCGGGAGTCGGGACAAGCTTTTGGCTGATCCATGACAAGGGTGTGAGAGCCTCTTGGAGACCCGCCACGACCTGGGAGCGACAGCACAGGTCGAGGCGAGGACCGACAGTGAGATATGTCATGAATCGCAGTCGACACTTCTCCTATTCTAGAAGGTGCTCCGAGATAGACAGAGCCTAAATTCCCGGCTATTGCTTGTTATTTGCTCGATCAATTGTAGGAGGCGAGTGCTCCATATCACACAAAGTTTGGTACGCCGCTGAGAACAATGGCGTCACTTCTAGCGTTTTGACTCCACACAAGCTAGAATACCGGTCGCAATGTCTGGGTCCTCATTGCCCAATAATATCCCTTATTGCTCCTTTGTCGCTGCCTGATCCCTACCGGAACGAGGCGATCATGATTTGAGATGTGGAAGAGAGTCGACGCCATCACTCGCACCATTATGGGTAATCTCCAGACCCCCTTCTTTACGTTGCAAAAGGTATATAATTTCCTATCCCCTCCCGTTCCTCTTCCATTCCTAGCTCCTCTAATCGCATCTTCCCGTTTCACAATTTGCTCTCTTGAGCAAACGCTGAGGCAAGAACGTCACCATGAATGCTGCAAGCCTTGCTCTGGAGGGCAATGACCCCCGCGATCCTGCTCACCCCGCTCTCGGCGACAATGAGCCTGTAGAGAGGCAGATGTTGCACTCGATCCACGATCCCAGCGTTACGTTCGAAGAGTATATGTATTACGGAGCTATTACCCGAGCAGAAGAGAAGGTTGCCAATGAGCGGTACAAGGAGCTCGCCGGCCCCAGGACATTCAAGAGCATGATCTCAAATCGATTTTCTAAAGGTCATCAGCATACGGAGGCGCGAAGTGTCGACTCACCAGTGGCGGACAATGGCTCGACAGGCGAAAAGAATGGATTCCCTGACGAGAAGACTATCGCTCCTCCAAAACGCAACCTTGGCAATATTTCCGATGCGGAGTGGAGAACCGCTTCCCGTGCTGTCCGCACAGCCGGCTGGAGTAGCGTCTTCTATCTCATCACCACCGATATTCTTGGTCCGTTCTCTGTCCCTTGGGCATTTGCTCAAATGGGTTACGGCCCTGGAATTGCTCTCTATACTGTGTTCGGTGGTTTCGCCTTGTACTCCGGCTTTCAATTATGGAAGTTCTTTATGTACCTCGATTCCGACAGATATCCTATGAAGACCTACGCCGATTGCTTCTTCCGCGTCTACGGCACATGGGCACGTCACAGTGTCAACATCCTCCAAGCAATTCAACTGCTCCTCACAGTCTCCGTCCTCATTCTATCCAATGGACAGTCGATATCGCAAATTTCGAAAGGATCGCTCTGCTTCATCGTCTGCCTTATCATCTTCATGGCTGCAGGTTTCGTCGTTGGCCAGATCCGTACACTTCAACGTTTCGGCTGGCTAGCGAATTTCGCTGTCTGGCTTAACCTGCTCATTATCTTCATTGTGTAAGCTATATCAATCCTTATTCCTCTGACCCCCTACTAACGTACCGAAGCATGGGAGTATCCGCCAATTCTCCACCAAATTTTGCCACTACCCAAGCCTCATTCGGTGGCAGCTTCGGCCCGGGTCCCATCCACCGCTACGCCGGCACTCCCCCAGCGGGCGCTGCCTCCGGCGGATCAGGGTTCGTCGGCTCCCTCAATGGCCTCAACCAAGCAGTCTACTCATACGGTGGCGCTATGCTCTTCATTTCCTTCCTCTCTGAGATGCGTCACCCATGGGATTTCTGGAAAGGCGTCCTGTGCGCAGACCTCTTCATCTACACCGTCTACATGTTCTTCGGTATCTTCGTGTACAGCTACCAAGGCCAATACGCCTTCAACCCCGTCATGCAAGGTCTCTCTCCTTTCGCCTGGCAAACCGTCTGTAACGTCATGAACATCATCACCGGGCTTATCGCTGCCGCTCTGTACGGAAACATTGGCATCAAAGTCGCTTATGTTGAAGTCTTTGAGGAGTTATTCAAAGCACCTCCTTTGACAAGCAAACGAGGAAAACTCCTCTGGGTCGCTCTCGTCCCGTTGTACTGGTCTATCGCATGGGTAATCTGTGCCGCTATCCCGCAGTTCTCATACATTTCCGGCCTTGTCGGCGCAGTTTGTATCTTGCAGTTCACGTACACGTTTCCCGCGCTCTTAGCGTTCGGATTCCAGATCAGGAAAGATGCCATGTCCCCACAGGAGCATTTCGATCCTGCGACGAAGACGTATAGTTATATTGATCAGGGGTTCAAGAGATGGGCCAGAGGGTTCAAGGTTCGATGGCATTTAAACATCTTTAATTTTATTTATTTCCTCGGAGCGTTGACGACGGCTGCATTGGGCATTTATTCAAGTTGTTTGGGTTTGATTAGTGCGTTTTCCGGGTCGAGTTCGTCGACCAGTTTTGGGTGTGCGACACCGGTTTAGAGCAGAGGGAATTTACAAGTAGGAAATCGAAAGTGGAACATCGGAAGCGGGTGGGTGGGAGTATTGGGACAGTTGTAGGATAGTTGTGTTTATATGGAACTGGGATTTGGTAAGGGATATGTGTAGGATAGCTGTGTTTATATGGGACTGGGATTGGGGAAGGGAGGGAAAAGGAAAAGCTCCTATATATACCACAAAAGTCAATTTGAACCCAAGCAATATGCTATTGTTGCCTGTGGCATTCTTCGTCCTCGATCTGTTTCTGCGCTGCATGCGCTCTAGCTGCTTTGTTCAATGGATCGGATGGACATTGGTGTTGATCAAATTCTCGTTTCGAATGAGGGTGATTGCAGGGACTTCGAGTGGAGATACGAAGCTTGTTGCACATCGCAGTCCCAAATAGGTCCCAAACTTAGATCGTGAAGTATGACAGTGGATGCAAGTGAGTTTGTTGCAAATCGCCACTTCCCCATCTCGCATTTTGATCCACAAACCATCGAGGCTGAAATAAGTCCCAGATATCATATCGTCTAGTAATTCGCCCGCTGGAAAGTTGAAGTTGTTGCATACCGCATCTCCTCCACTTTGTTCCATAGATTCCGGAATCGGCTCCAGACATTGGACTGGTATAGGTGTTTGGTTCGTGGAAAGTGGAGTTTAGTGCACATCACCTTCATCTCCACTACTATATACGCATGTAAAAGTCCGATCGAAATCCGAACACTGGAGAATAGTTTACTCTGTATTTTCGTTGCATACATACGAAGTAGATGGCAAGCTTTGCATCAAATTTGACTCTTCATTCATGAAGTTGTTGCACTCCGATTTGCTTGAACGAACATGTACTTCCAACCAATAGCCAGACCAAGCATCCCATTGCTTATCTTCTCAATAGGTGACCCCCACCCGAACACAATATTCGAGTCATGGTACTGGATGTCGATTGGATGATGCCTTATTTGATCTCGGACATTGAGGTCAATTATTTTAAATTTTGTTGCACATCGCGGTGGGAGGACACCCCGCTAGGGCGGAACGCGAGTCCGCTCACTCCGCTCCGTTTTTATTTTGCATTTTGCTCGACATGTTTGAAATGAATGTTTGATCTTCCTGGACTTCGAGAATCATTTATCGCACTTCGATGGATACGAATACTTGGTCGACTTTCTGAACGATGGGAGATCTTTCCCATTTTGACTGAATGTTCTGGTCGAATCTGACATTCGGCTCATTTTGCATCGCGAAGTTTTCGTAGGAGCTTTGCAGCACATCGATCGGCTTCGTATCCTACGGCGACAGATGCAGGAGAAGGCTGGCTCGAAAGCACACAAAGTATACCCGGGCTCCTTTGCCTAGCCTTGTAAATGTCCTAGGATTTGTAGGCGAATAAGATCTCTTGAAAAGTAGTTATCTATATCTAATTCGCTGCCATAGGACTGTCAGTTCCCCGGATACTGTACAACATTATGACCTGCTGTGCCCACGAACCTGTAGTAACGATGCGAAACCAACACGATGCTCGTCGAAGCAGGCTCTGGTCATGCGACGTAATGCCAGTGTGGCACCGCAAAACTCATCGTCGCGTCCCTCGAAGGGTGACGACAGCGCAATCTATTTTCGAGACGTCGACGGTGCCAGCGATAAGAAGTCCCTGCATACCCAGTCTCCAGTACAGGACACAACCAGGCCAATTTGGGACAGGTGATGCGCCTCGGGAGCTGAATCGATGTACTACCAAGTTCTAACGCTGGGTGATGTCGTTGAGGCTGAATGATTCTCGATCTGAACAGGGAACGGCGATCATACACCTGCTAGTCGAGTAGCGGTTCGTCTCTTCTATCTTGATCCGGAAACACCTGCAGCGGTAGTAGTACCATTTTCTTCTTCTCACGATGAATCCTGAAGGAGGTATTCCGTATTCCGTATTTATCGATGCCAAGATAATTGCCGCCCCCAGAGATAAGAGGGACTGGTAGCCCCAGGGGGGGCCGGGGGGGGGGGGGGGGGGGGGGGGGGG